>PYAF01000231.1:1101746-1112799 GCA_007407185.1 Glycine tomentella
GCCTCCATCTCATAGGCAATGTCTAACGCATTAGAATGGTCCCCCGCTTTGCAGTCTTCCTCGATCAGAAGATCATAAACCTCATCAGTAGCTTTAAGGCCACCCTTGGCACCCTTCAAGAACACTTCGTTGGCATCTTCCAAATGCTTGTTCCGAACAAGTTCCTCTACACAACACCACAATTAAAACACACCATAAATGAGACACCAAAACAACTTAACAATAAGTAATCCACAATAATATAATAAAATAAGAAGACAATATGAATTGAGTTTCTCCTATAAGCTAAAATAAACTTGTACACTTAGTTATATGAGAGAGCTTCAACAAAATAGTAAATGGTTAGTTCATGGAGAAACTCATTTCATGTTTTTCTCTTAGAAGTGCTTCTATATAAGCTTTACCCAAACAAACCCTTATATAGAAACTAACTTTTCAAAAAGCTGAGATGCATAAGTTGATTTTAGCTAGCTCGATCCATTTTAGCTTCTTATTTTCTTTATCCTATAAGTGTTTGCAGAGAAGTTTATCCAAATGAACATACCAATAAGAATAAGCCAAGCTTGGCGAATATCATAATTTAGCTTTTCCATAGCTGCAAGTATTTCAAGACCTCTAGTGGCACGACCTTTAGACCCAAATAACCTTATCAATGCCAAGAAAGTCTCGTGAACCGGTCGAAGCCCTGCAGCCAACTCTCTTCTCAACGATTCCATCTGCGTAACAATAAAAATAATCAGTTAAATTGAAACCGCGTCGTGGTAGAGAAATGAATTAACTTACCGCGGCTTCTTCGTCGCCGTTGAGGGCGTGCGACACCACCAAGCCATGAAACGACCGAGGACCGGGGCTGAGGCCGGCGGCGATCATGTCGTACATAACTTCGGAGACGCCGTTAGAGTCGCGGTTCCTGGCCCGGTCCATGAGCTCCTCCATGAAACTGAACCGGAGGCCGTTCTCGATAGCACTATCGTCATCCTTTGCTTGCTTTTTCTTTCTGCCTCGTTTGTCCGGAGATGAAACCGCCGCGCGAACCGTCACGGTTCGGGGAGAGAACCGGTTCAGTTTGAAGGGGAAGCGGGCGTAAGCGTAAGTGTAAGTGTAAGGTAAGATGAGTGAGGACATGAATGCATGTATGGATTTGAGTTTGAGAGTGTAATGGGTTTTGGTTCGACGGAGTGAAGCAGCAGGGTGGTGTACTGGTGTGTGATGCACTGATGTCTGATGATAAGGCAGACCGCGAATTGAAAAAAATGATGCACAGTTACATTACCGAAAATGAAGTCGACCGAATCTGGTCTCAACTCTCAATTCTCTCTTTGGGCCTTGCATTTGGGCTCACCTATTTGCTATTTACACCTCCAGAGAAAAAGGGATATAATGGATAATTAAGATGTTAAAAGGGAGGATTGGGGATTTACTTAGAAAAATGGTAGAGTTAATAGAAAGTGCTGTTTTTTATTTTTTATTTTTTACAAATTTATGATAGAGAAGAAAAGATAAAATATACCTAAAGGGTTTACCAAATAATGAAAATGATATGTAAAGAGTAATAAAGATGGAGGTGCAGAATTAAGATTATAAAATAAACAAAATGGATGGTAAAATATAAGGCTTAAAGAATAATGAAGGCGGATAGAAAAATAAAAGTTTTATCGTACAAAACGATATTTTTGAAATGTAAATATATAAAAAGAGAAGGGTGTACTTAATAAATTAGGAAGTCTAAATAACAAAAGCCTACTCATTGATTACATAATCTTTCTTTTTTGTTTTTCTGTGAAAAAGAATTAAATAACATACTTTAATTCAAACTTAGTATATGAACTTATTCTAATTAATGATATAAATAAAACAAAAATAAAGTGACGACCATTTTGCATTTCCTATGAAAAAAGTGATAAAAAAAGGGAGAAAAAATACTCAATTAATTTTTGGGTGCTAGGAAATCTTTATGAGAAGAATTGTCTATCTATTAAGATTTTAGTAATGTCAAAGATAATTAATCATGGATCTATAAAAAGGATGAGAGTTTAACTCTATTTTTTTTACCACTTTTATTAAACCCACATTTGATTCGAACATGCATTTTCTGTTTTTAAGAATGTATATCAAGTATATAAATAAGAATAAAAAAAGATATAAATGATAGAGAATATCTAATTGAGAGAGTGACAACCTCACTGTTTAAGTTATATATTCAATTTAATAATATTGAGTAGATGATTTAACTGCACAACCTTATTTTTTTATATTAATATATTTTTTTATCATCGGATTATATGATGTCATCTTATTTTTTATATATACATGTTGCAACAATATATGTTTCTTCATATAAATACTGCAGTAATTTGCATTGAATATTTGAATTATATATTAACACTAATTGGTTTCTTAAAGTAGTGACTATCACCATTTACCTTTTTATGATTTTTCTGAAATTATATTTGAAAAAATGGGCAGATGTTTTTCTTTCAAACTAAGGTATCTCCATAAAAATAATAAGACTAATTGATCACAAATCACAACTAAGAGTTGCTCTAAAAATTATTTATATCACCACAAAGGATGAAAGTCGCAATTACAACTCAATATGTATTTGTAAAAAGCCTGTCAAATGAAGATTAAAAAACAAGAGTTTATTGAAGATCACCAACTTTTTTCATAAGCAAAAGTTTAATAGATTTTGAAGAGTACAAGGAGCGCTCTAATCCATTAACAAAATACAAAGTATGTCAACACTAAGAGATACAATAGAAAGGTTCAATACACCACACTGAATAGTAAGAACCCTCTAATTTTTCTCAAAACCAAAACCATAACTAGACCCTAATAAGATCCAAGATAGAAGTAATATCAATTGACACTCCCCTAAATACATTCTCATTCCTCAAAATCACACAAAAGAACTCACTTATTCTGCGGTTTCTCTTTGCTTCTATGGAGAGGAAGGCACATGTTATTATTCGAAGGACCGGAAAAACATATATAATTCTTCACTTTCTGGACATTCCAATAGGAAAATATCACACAAATTAATTAACAAACGCTGCTTTTCTGTAACTGTAGTGTATGGAAGATGTATGATTAGTATTTCTTGGAATCCAAGGCCAAAATGGTGCTGAGATTCATTGGGTGCATGTACTTTGAGGTTCCTGACATAATCTGCTGAACGATCAACTTGTTAGCTTTTTCCGATGGATGGAATGGATCCCAAAACGCAAATTCGTCACGGTTTGGACATAAGTTGGACACTACCGTACATAGTCCAAGACCATTAAAGGGTCCTTGACCGCAACATGCTACTTTTGACGTAATAAATCCTGCACCCACCACACACAATCATTTATGCCTTGTTTAATTCAAATTGTCCAAGTTAATTACTAGAATCAATTCAAGGCTTATATATAATGAATTAATTACCATATGCTTGAGGATTAGTGAGGAAATCATCGTGCATGAGTTGTGTGTTGGCTGCAACGAAGACATCTGAACCAACTTCCTTATTGAGTTGTTTGATCATCTCAACAAGTTGTGGGTTGTACAAGGCAGATGCACCCTGCAGCTCCTCTGAGCATTCTCCATTTCTGCCACGCTGGGCTAATTCCGCTGGAACACAACCCAGTGGACCAGTTCCTGTCACCACCACCCTACGTGCTCCAAGATCATATAGCCTCTAAAGCAAGCAAAAAATTTTAGCCGTTAAATTTTAAGTAGTGTTAACTTTTATTTTTAGGTAGGATCAAATTTTATTTTTAATCCTAATTAATTATATAAGTATGTATAATTATTAAAAAAAAAAATCGTCACTCAATAACTACAAATTTTATTTTTTAGATAGAGTTATGACCATCACTGGTCTAGGAGTGGCCAGTGGCTCCGCCACCGCTCTAATCCAATAATCAATTAATTGCATGCTATTGATCAAACTCAATTGTACTAATTAATTAAGGCATAATTATACTATATAGTCTATGAGAAATAGTAGTTATAGGCAAGGAAATGTTAATTAATTTATTGTATTAGCTTGCACACATCGATCACAATTAATTTGTGTTAAGTTACTGTTGATTGTTGATGTACTGCACATGATCTTCACATGAGTGACATAATTAGTTTTTATATATATGTGGTCAACTAAAATAATTAAGATAGTGAAAAGGTAATATGCCTGTGAGACCAAACGTATGGGGGGATAGATAGATAATTACGTACCCGCAGAACCTTCTTGTACTCAGAGATCACATACGTGACATAATCTGGCAAAGCGAATTGGCGGGATCTAGCAGAGTTAGGCACCAAGTAGTAGTTGTTCACAAAATCGTTACCTCCACAGGTGATGAGGACTAGTGCTCCATTTACTAATTCCTTTGTTTTCTCATCTCCGATGAGGGCACTCACCCTTTGTTGGTATTCTTGAAAGTATTCCAGTTGTCTTGTGATTCTAATGATGTTTACCTGCAATGCCAACAACATATATATCCTTAATTCAACCAAATCAATCGCACACAAGATTTTAAAAAATGGTCTGAGACTATGATTTGGACGGTAACATCAAGATTTTTTAAATGTCTCCAACCGCAATGCAGCCACAATTGAGATTGTATTGATAATATTTGTTCGCAATTTATCATGATATCAACAAATACAACAAAACTTAACGTGACCATGGTCAATATTCAAAACCTTGATTGCACATATAAATTATTGGTCCATATTATATTATTATAATAATTCACATACAAATTGGACTCCAGTGTCATTGAGGATTCCAATGCCAGCAGAAGCAAAGTTTGCACCAACGAGCAATCTTTCCCCGTTGAGCTCGGGACTTAAATATGGCAACGTGGACTCTGACCCAAGTTCTTGACCTGCAAAAATTAATCACAAATTAACTTACACTACATGCCATAATAAGTCATATATTAGTGATCGGCATTCTTGGTCCGTATAATTGTTGTAAGACAATTTCATAAGGAAATGGGTTCGAACGCATGTAAAGTCCAACAAAAAAAAAAAAAAAGCCATATAGTATTAATTGAACAGCACAAAATATATTAGCGATGGAGAAATCAAAATTAGAACTCAGCTGATAAAATCAGGAATATTGAGGCCATTAGAGAAACGGCCAGTGGGTCTGCGAGTTGGATAATCAATGCCATATGGTGGAGCGTCTGCTCTAGCTGTGGTGGCTAAGTAGTTGTTGTTGCCATTGTCAACGAGAGAATCACCAAACACAAAGAAGGCACGTGCTGCCTCTGCCCCTTTGAAATTGAAACCGCTAATTGCTAGTACCATCACTAGACTCAAAACAATGTAAGACGTGAAAACTGAAGAGCTAGACATGATTTGGAATTGGACGAAATTGAAGGCCAAGAAGGCTACTTGTGATTGGTGGTGGCTACACTAGAGGTGTTACACACATATATATAGATTGATGTGTCAAGTGCAAGTATGGGAATAGGTCGATCTTATTACATAGTTCTGACTAGCTAGGTGGTTGTGTCATTTAAAAAATGAATGGCCCATGTACAGGTAGTTGCATTTTGCATATGCGGTTACATGAATATTGAATAGCATAGTTGTATTGGAAATTAAGGTCGCCAGAGTTGGGAGAAACGTTATACCTGACAACTGCACTGTTTATGGCATGATCTAGCAAATGCATGCAAATACGTGCATGATATATTGTGGGTAGATTTGACCCTCTTTTAATTACAAGCTACGTACGTTTAAGACTTATTGTAACTAAGCTTACTAACTAAACCAGAGGAAGCATTGGCAGTCTGATTCCATCCATGCTTCTGCTGGGATTTCCCCGTCAAATTAAAAGAAGAACATTGCATATTTGTAGCATGCACTGTTTCGTCTTTTTTCGTTTTACTCTAGCTGGCCTAAAAAAGTTTAGAATTAGTTTTTGGAAAAAATGCTATTTCCAGCCTTTCTTTTTCTTTTTTTTTTCTTTCGTTTTTTTTTAGCATTACTTTTCTCTCTCTTCTTCTACGTTTCTTTATCTTTGTTTCAGTCTTTATCTATTTTTATTTAATAAAATGGTTTAAATATATTTTTGGTTCGGATAAATTTTTACTTTCTGAATTTTGGTCCATTTTTTGTTCGCAGTTCATATAAATTTGCATTTTTTTTTAAGTTTGTATTTTTTTCAATTTCATTCCATAGTTCCTATAAACATGAACTTAAAAGGATTAAAAATGAGACATTAGAATTCTAAAGAGACTAAAATTTTAAAAATATAAATTTACAGGACTAAAAAATATCTATAAAAAAAGCTTACAAAAATCAAAATTGAAAAAAAAATGCAAACTTACATAAACTAAAAATTAAAAAAATACAAACTTACATAAATCAAAAACATATTTAATCATTTTAAAATATAGAGTCTTAATATTACTTTTTTTATTTTTTCTTTGATACATGTAATTCTATTATGTCCTCTTTTTATTAAAAAAATCACTATTTAAAATAAGAGAAAATTACACACTTCTCTTCTTTATATAGAAGATGTTTAACTAATTACATCTTCTATTTTTTTTAAAAAAAAAAATATACTCTCTACCTTTTGGTATTATTAATTTAAGAAAGAAAGTGAAAGAAAATAATGAAAAAGGGAAGAAAATGAGATAATCTTGTAAATTATGTGGTACAAAAATATATAATAAAGTAAAAATAAAAAATTCATATTTTTTTGTTTAGTTACATAAAATGTGAAAGAAAAATAATATAAATATTTAAAATAAAGATATATGAGTCTTTTTATACACAAAAACCTTTTCTCTCTAACAAGGGTCCCAAGTTATTTTTAATTTATCATTTCCTAAGTTGAGTCCCCTTTCATATTATGTACCAATCCAATGCAAAAAAAAATCATGAAAAAGATACAGGGATTGAAATTGTGAATCAGGAATGAAAAATGGAGTAAAATTACAAAAACTAAGAAGGTGTCATTTTCTTTCATTGGCTAATTAACCCCTTTCTCTTTTCCCGTAATAAACACACCCTTTAATTTTAGAGATAAAAATAAGATAAAACTTAGATACAATATTTTAGATTTTGTTTGTTATTCTGTAATCAAATTTCATTTTTTCTCGATAATCTATGAAATAAAGGTTTATATGAAAGGATTATGTGGATTACTAAAGTAAAATTTTAAAAATAATGTGTAAAATGTATAGCAGTACATCCATAGGCAAGAAAAATAGAACATTGGGGAAATGGAGAGTCTCACTATCTGAGTTGTCAATTTTAATTTTACAATTTTTTATATAAAAAAATTACAACATAAGAGTAAATTGAGGTATAATAAAAAAATATTAATATTTTTTATTTATGAGTAAAGTACGGAGATATTTACTACATGTGTATGAAATTATGAATGATCAAAGCGTGGATGCAAAAAATGGTTATCTACGTAGAAAAAGGTGCTATCACACCAAGTATAAATTACTAGCTACTTCTTTAATAATCAATGTTCAAAGTGTGGATGCATAAGCAATGTGGACATGTGGTTATCAAACGTAGAATAAGAAGGTACTATCGAGCCAAGTATAAATTACTAGCTACCCTGTTAATTGACTCGTATAGCTTAGTGGGCAAAATTTCTTTAAGAGTACTTGACGTTAGGTTAATTTTAAATGAGTCTAAATACTTGCACCTACATATCTCCATTTTTTTCCTATTAGATATATATTCGGTTTTTATTTGCCATATTCCACCGCCTGCTAATTATAACATCAAACAAAAATAGGAGACATTGGTAAAAGGAAATGTGAAAGTAAAACCAGTCGCATTAAAATTTGTTCACTTGTAACTATCAAATATTAAATAAGAAAGTTAATTTGTTGAAATTATTTTAACTGCTAAAAGAACACAATTAACAGATAAAAGAAGTTCAATGCCTCTCTAATAAGAAAGTGGTACTTCATTAGGTAAGGGTTTCGGCAAAAAATAAAAATTATTATATAAAATATAATTAACCAACATAATAATAATTTAAAAATATTTCATACCTTTTAAATAATAAAGATAAATAAATAAAATATATTAATTTTATGCTTTAGTATTGCATGATCCAAGTTAATTTATGTCTTTATATGGAAATAGAGAGAGAGAGAGAGAGAGAGAGAGAGAGAAACAAGAAGAATATATGATAGAAATACCAAATTTGTAGAATTTGTTTTCTCGATACACTTAATTTTTTTTCTTTCTTTTTTCCCCTGTAGGCATAACAAGTTATTTTAAATTTGTATAGTTATTCGCCTTATTACAATTGAGTCTGGTAGAATTTTCCCATGCACCCATGATTCTATCATCTAATGCGAGTTGGTGAGTATCATGAACATGAATAAGAAGTATAGTTTTTTTCATATAAAGTATACCTTTTTTTGCCTTTCAAAAAATGTATCAAGTATATACATTTCTCAAAAATAATGGGTGTCTACCTGACTTGTTAAACAATTAATTGTTATTTGTGTTTAAATATATAAATTAGTTATTATATAAAATAGATTAATATTATTTTAAAATTAATGGTTACTTTTATTAACCAACATCAACATGGTCAAAATAGTTTTAGTTTTAACTTCATTTACCCAACCAATACGTTATTTTATCAAGGTATTCGAACCTGTAACCAAAAAGAGCTAGCTATTCGAACTGACGCATTCGGATCCAGAATACATGCACACTCTTCAATCTCTCCGGAAACTTCCCTATGCGTAACGTGTCTATCTGGTCTTTCCAAAACTTCACTATGAGAATTGAGAAAGACTTCGACTATGGTCGTTAAATGTTCATCACGTGCATTATCCACCATTAAAAATACACAAGACTTTTTAATCATAGATTTCTACATATTTAGGAAGTACAAAAAGTTGAGAGCCATGATATTTAGGCTTTATATTTAGTTAGTTTTTAGTGTGTGAACAGTTAGGTTTCTGTTGCTCTGTTGCTGTTGCTGTTACTTTTTTGTTTTACTTTGTATATTTAAACTCATATTATTCTTTTATGTAGTTGAGTTTTTCCTTTCTTCTCTCTCTCGATTTACTGTAATACATGATCACGAATTAACATGCTCCACTACACAAAAACTCTCACAACGATGCAATCAAAGGAATTCGACATTTTTGGAACCATAAATGACACTAGCTAGAGGAAATCATCATCAGATAACAAAACTTAGGGAGGGCAAATATGTAGAATATGGCTTCACACATATCCTGTGGTAACCACTTGGGAGACAAAGCTAGAATCGAAATCGAAGGCCGTAATGTACGAATCAAACCCTGGAATCTAGGGCCATGATGGTGCTAAGATTCATGGGGTGCATGTACTGGGCAGACACAGTCATCATCTGTTGGACTATGATTCGGTTAGCTTTCTCAGATGGGTGAAATGGATCCCAAAACGCGTATAGGTCTCTATTGGGACACAAGTTTGAAAGGGGTGTGCAGAGTCCAACCCCATTAAACGGGCCTTGCCCACAGCAAGCTATCTTTGATGTAAGAGTATTGCTTTATACACTATATAATATTTCTAATACACTATATAATTTTTTAAAATGCCAAAACTGCCCTTTTTGTTTGTTTTTATTTCTGTGCTTTTCTTATCACTGTGTGCTCTCCATTTTACTTTCTCCGTTGCTGCGATTTCCATTTTGCTTGGTCCCTTGCTGCGATTTTGTTGTGCATTGGAGCTGTTGGTGTTGGAGGAGGTAGGTCGTGGTCGATGGTAGCTGGGTTGAGCTCAGGACTCGTCGGAGACGCCATTTTCAGCTGTGGGTGAGTAAAGTTATGTTTTGTTGGTGATATAGTGTATAAAATACGGATCAATGCATCCGGTTTGGTCATGTCATGTTACGGATTAACGAATCCGTGCATTCCCACGGATTTAATAATCCGTAATGAATTTCACACGGATTGAATAATCAGTGCTAAGTAAGGAATGCTTACGGATCCATTGATCCGTGCTAAGCAAGGAAATAGGCCATGAATGTTGACGGATTGAATGATCCGTAATTGACCAAATGATGGCCATGGAATGCGCACGGATTTAGTAGTCCGAATTGGTCAAATGATGGGCACGATTAATGAATCCGTAATTGCCAAATGATAGTCATACGGATCATTTGATCCGCAGTAGTTCTAGTAATTGCCTAATTGCCAATGATGCGCGTCCGGATCATTTGATCCGCAATAGGCCAACATACACACACGGATTGATTGATCCTTATTAGGCCAAGGATGTGCATACGGATCATTGGATCCGTAGGGGCTATGTTGATAGTTTTAATCTATGCAAATGGGTAATTGGCAAGGATGAGAGCACGGATCGCATGATCCGTAATTGGCCAAGGATGATAGGACGGATTAGTTGATCCGTAATTGCCAAGGGATGTGCATACGGATCATTTGATCCGTAGGGATATTTTTGCTATGTTTTAAGTGGTTTTCATGTATGTAAATGCGTATATTATTGAATATTATTATGTGTGTGTTCTAATTGAAATAACTTTATATAGCATTTTTGTAGATGGAGAACAATGACTGGTACTATGACATTATGATGTCAGATGAAATTGATTTAGAAGAAGATATGGGAGAAGAAGGTGATTGTGTTGAAGACATTAATTATTCAGTTGATTGTTCAATGGCTTTCAATACATCAAAGGTATATTTGTAGTTAAACTTGTTTATGGAATGGTTTGAAAAATAAAAATATTATTCAAGGTTGATTGCTGTATATTTGCAGGTGTTTAATTCGCGTGATGATGTATTGACATGGGCTCGTAGTGTAGCACATGATAATGGATTTGGTGTTGTTATAATGAGGAGCGGCATGGCAAGTGCAAAGGTAGGAACAACATCATATGTTATAATTGGTTGTCAAAGGAGTGGAAAATATAGATCATTCAAAAAAGGGATTGTACCAACAACGGGCTTCAGTAGAAAATGTGACTGTCCATTTAAATTGAGAGCAAAACCCGGGCCGGGAGGGCAAGGCTGGATAGTGAAGCTAATTTGTGGCACTCATAATC
>PYAF01000232.1:14942-42454 GCA_007407185.1 Glycine tomentella
GAATGGGAAATTTTGAAAGAGAAATTCAATTTTCAAGTTATTTTAAAATACCATATATTACAATAACTTGTTTGGATATTAAACTCAATCAATTTTTAAGATGCTAGAATTATTGTAGAAGATTTTTTATGCAATTTTTTAAATAACACTTAAAATTAAAGAATTTCAAATGACACAAAATAAAATTTGTATGTAAAACTATGTTATGTTTAGAATTGACCTGAGCATAATGTATAAAAGTTAGTGTATGTATATGTCTGTTTAATTAGCAAAAGTCAAATCAAGAAGATATCAAAACAAATTTGTTCTATTTCATTATATTTGTGCATTAAACACTAATTAGTTTTTCATTGCAATTACTCATCCATCCCATCAAGCATTAACAACAGGAAATGTCAACCAAGGAAACATAAAATAATCAAAGCTCCAGAGGCAGCAATGCCACCAAAATTAGGGCTAATATAAACACAGTCATTAAACAAAGAAATTAAATAAAAGATAACCATACAAGACTACAAGTCTCACTGGCCTAAAAGTGACGCCACAAGAAATGGGAAGAGGATGTTCACAGCTTCAAACTTAGATCAAGATCAACACTTTCTCCCACCACATTATAGTTCTCAAACCTATCAGATTGTTGTCCAATTTGTACCACCTTTGGTGATGAAGGGATGACATTGTACCAATGCTGTTGTTTATTTGTTTGGTTGTACCTTGATGGGGGAGGGACTTGATCTTTCATTTTTCCCTTTAGCTAAAAAAAATGGAAGTTAAGAATAAACACTAAAATCTAAAAAATGGGGATAGTGAAATTTTCCAAAAGTGACTAAATAGAGATTCAAAATCAAGATATACCTGGTGGCGAAATGGTGGGAAATTTGAAGGAGACTTTAACTTGGAACATGAGCATTGAGTAGGAGGAGCTATTGTGGGAAAATCTCCATCAATATTCTTCTTCCCTTTCTTGTTTTTCTTTGAGATCAACTTTGAGTTGGATGCTGAAAGAGAAGGAATTTCCCTGCAGATGAACATGCAAAATTGTAAGCAATTATCAAAACTCAAAATATCAAAATTGAACCAACCTTAAAGTTGAATTGCCAAAATCCAAGTTGAATTTTCTTCCACTCCTGCATGAAATAGAGTCACTTGCTTTCATAGGAGCAAGGAAAGTGAGAGGTTTAAAATTGGAAGAGGACACGGGTGGATTAGAGAAAGTGAGAGGTTTAAAATTGGAAGAGGACACGGGCGGATTAGGGAAAGTGATAGGTTTAAAATTGGAAGAGGATGCAGGTGGAATATCCAGGTAAAAGAGGTTTGGTCTTTTAGTCCATATCATCTGCACAAAGATCCAAAGATTAAGACTTTATTATGTCATATGTTCTAAATTGTATTAGCTTGTAGTTATTATATATAATTTCCAAGGGAAAAATCTAATCACAAATACTGAATTTTCCAAATTAATATATAACCATTAAAAGAGAGGATATATATGAACAATTGAATGAATAAATTTATTAAGATATATGAACAAAATTGATGTAAAAACTACATTTAAAAACTTGAATGATTGAAGTAGTTAAATTAATCATTTGAAAGTAGAAATTATAAATACCTTCTCTTCCTTCCTCTTAGAAACATAGCTTCCACTATAGTTTTGGTTTGAAGGCGGCTCTAATAAGGAATGAGGTACAATTGTTGATGAAGTCCTTGAGTTGACACCCAGCTGCACAATCCAACAAAACATTTTTTATTGCACAGGAAGGGATTGATATATATAAAAGATGTCAACCATCATGAAAATTCAGGAGAGATGATGAAATTTTAAAACATGTTACCATTGATGAAGAAGTACGTTGTTGTGTTTTGTACATCCAATTAGGGAAGTGCCTAATAGGGTTGGACTCAAAAGGTTTCAAATTGGACAAGGACACAGGTGGAATCTTCAGGGAGAAGGGGTTTGGTCTTTTAATCCCTATCATCTGCACCAAGATCAAAAGATCAAGGCTCAAATATGCCATATGTTTCAAATTATATTAGTTTGTAGTTATAAAAACTTTCAATGAAAAAGATCTAATCAGAAAAAACTAAATTATCAAAAATTACTATATAACAATTAAAAGAGATGATATATATGAACAATTGAATGAACAAATTTATTGAGATATATAAACGAAATTGATGTAAAACACTACCTTAAAAAAATTGAATGGTTGAGTAGTTAAATTAATCATTTGAGAGTAGAAATTGTAAATACCTTCTCTAGCCTCTTAGAAACATAGGTTTCATTTGAAGTGGGCTCTAATGAGGAATGAGGTACAATTGTTGATGAAGTCCTTGAGGAGACACTCACCTACACAATTCAAACAAAGCCTTTTCTTAGTCCACAAGAAGAGAATAAGCTAAAAGATGTTAATCATTATGAAAATTCAAGAGAGAGATCAAACTTTAAAACATCTTACGATTGATGAAGAAGGAAGTTGTTGTTGTTGTGTTTTTTGCAACCAATTGGAGAAGGGCATGATTGTGTTGGACTCACAAGGCAAAGTTGATGCAAAAGTCAATCCAGGATTTATCCCAAAGTTTTTCCCAAATTCAAAATCATGGGGGTCCCGTAACTGTGGCCCACTTACATGCCCCAGAACTAGAGCACCATGCCAACCAGCATTAGATCCACCACTGTCTGCAATTGAAACAGTGCGTGAAGGAAGTGAATTTAGAGAAGAAGGTTGATTGAAGTGATGAAATTTTAGAAATTGAAGATGCTTATCATATGGGGTATTAGAATAGGATGATGATGAAATTGCAGCTATTACAGCTGCATTCCCCTTTTGTTCTTCTTCAAGTCTAAGTTTTTCAAGTTGTGCCACTCCAAGTCCTCTCTGTGGCACCAATTTTGGATTTAGCATTTTGCATGGTCCTCCAATAGGTCTTATACCACCACCACCACCAATTCTTTTACATTTTGCGGTTTTATCTTCTTGACCCATTGGTAATTTCTTCCTTGTCACACACATACACACCCTACAAGGCAAATGTGTTATAAGTTACTACAAGGAAAATAAAGAATAGAACAAGGTGGCAATGTCCCTTATTATCTATACTATTTTGTAATTGAATAATAATTAAAAAACTTTACTCTATCAGTACATATATTGTTTATTAAAAAACTTTACAATTTAGGTTCTTTATTATCAAGTATATTCTGAACACCAGGTATATTATATATAATTGGTAGAACAAATCAAAGGATCATATATGGCGGAGAGAATTAACGAAGGTGATCTGATGAATAATGATGACATTGATGTGCAATGTTATAGTTTCTCTACTGATGACGATTGAGTTTAATCTCCATGGTTAATCACTAGCCACTTTAGCTAAAGTAATATATGAATGACATGAATGGGAAGGACGGAAAGATGACGTAGAGAAATTAATTATAGCAATTACTATGTTCCCATATGCATTGAATGGACTTTCTTTCAGCGTTAAATGCATTATGCATGCAGACAAATTTCATTAATATTGTTGTTAAATATATATATATATATATATATATATTCATTAATATTGTTGTTAAATATATATATATATGTATATATATTACTTCTTCATTGATTGTCCCCACTATATTTTTCAAAGTGAAGCTTTTATAATACTTTTTATTTATTTATTTATGGTTTCAACCCTCTATATTTAAATTATTATTCATAAAGCAATGAATGTTGATTAAGTGACAATCAACTTGGCTCTCCTTAATAAATGAAGTGTTGAATTTGAATTTTGTAATTGTAAATCTATAATAATAAATTTGAGAATCGATTCTCAGGTTTGTAACACACTAGTGATTCAAGAGACATTTTTAAGGCTCAAAGTACACTTATCATTCACAAAGAGATTCATATGACATATGTCATGATGTGTTGTTTCGTCAATATTTTATTTGAATTTGAATCATAACTATTGCAAACAATAAGCTTAATTTTATAAAATCAATGCCTATCATTTATTACTATTATCTATTTTATGCAATTTATTGCTAATTATCATTTAACCAAATTTGTGCAACTCAACATATTCTTTTTATATATAAGGCTAAATTACAATTTCGATTCCCCTAGTTTCTCAAATCCATGATTTCAGTCCCCCTGAATTTTAATTGTAACATTTAATCCCCCTAGTCTTATAAATTGGTGATTTTGGTTCTCCAAATAGATTATTAGCAAATAATTATGATTAATTGGGTTATTAAGTTAATTAAAAATTAATCAAAACTATTAATTAATAAAAAATGACAAAAATTATTAATCATGATTTTCATAATATTGTGCTCCTTGTCTTTGGCGCAAATACTTTTTCTACCTCATTATCGCACGTGACTCCATCGATAATAACAGTGCATTAGGATTATTAGTCTTTTAATATATTTTTTAATAATTAATATTTTTATTTAATTTATAGTTAATTTAATATCTCTAATAATCACAATTATTAGTTAATAAACCATCTGGGGCAAAATCATAAATCTATAAAATTAGGGGCACTAAATGTTACAATTAAAAATCAAGTAACCAAAATAATGGATTTGGAAAACTAGGAGACCAAAATTACAATTTAGCCTCGTTGGATATAGGGGGAGCAACAAGAAGATAAAGATTGTGATTTAGAAGAAAGTTTTGAGCTTTTCACATGCCTTGAATATTGTAATTCAAATCAAGTGTATGAGAGGTCAATCTTTTGATCCTTGCATTGCATGTGCATAATCATTAACATGCTAAATGTTTTCATTAAAGTATTAAAGCTATTCATGTTTTTAAAAGGAATTAAATGGGTAATGGTTTTGGAAAACGTAATCCTACTGCTTTAATCGATTACACATCAGTTTAATCGATTATTTGCTTCACTTTCAAATCTGAAAAAGCCTTGAAGAACATATTAATCGATTGCATAACTTTTGTAATCGATTACATAGTAAAAAAAAAACATGTCTCACTGCTTTAATCGATTACCATAAATTGTAATCGGTTACACAAGCTTGGTTCACAAATAAACTCCACTGCTTTAATCGATTACAGCTCGGGTTAATCGATTATTCTGTTCGTTGTAAAACCCAGGATGAAGCTTTGAACACTTGAATCGATTAAGTGACAATTTAATCGATTAGATAAGTCATTTTAATCGATTATTTGGCGTGTTGTAATCGATTAAGTTACTAAAAGCTGTTATAAATAGGATAAAGGCTTGCTTGAAAAACTAACTTGAATACTTCAAATTTTCTGAATATACACAAGTCTTCTCAAAGTTAGAAAGTGATTTTATGGGTTAACTAAGTTCTTGTCCCACTCTTTAATCTTCATGGGTATTGAATGATTTCTTAGGCAAGAGTTTTCAAAGAAGTTTTGGAGAGCATGTTCTGAGATCCTTTTCTACAATTTAACTCTGATTGGTAAACCACATGCACTCATATTCATTAGATCATCAGGCTTTTTCTCTCCATTATCTCTGGTTGTAAATTCGTTTTTGTAATTTTTGTTATTTGATGTTATTGTAAAGAGTTCTTTGAAGCTTATGCTAGAGTAGGGTTCTCTAGGGAAGAACAAAGTAGTGTTCTTTGGTTCTTGATCACTAGGAGTCTAATAGGGTTTTAGATTTATATTCTTTATCTAGGGTTGATAAAGAGTGTTTGGTATAAAGCTTGTAAGAACTGAAATTTATAATAGTGGAACTCTAATCTTGTGTTGATTAGAAGAAACTAGATGTAGTTTCTCTTGAGAAGTGAACCAGTATAAATTCTTGTGTTTTTTTATTATTCCTTTATCTCTATTAGTTATATTGTTCCTTTGTTCTTGGAATTATTATCATTACTCAACAAGTCTTGTTTTGAGCAATTGATTTCTTGAGCTGAGTGATTTGATTGATTAGAAGCATTCTTGGTTTAAAAGTGATTAAGCTCCTTTGACTCTGATTTTATAAATAAATTTTAAAATAACATGTTTAAACTAATTCACCCCCGCTCTTGGTTATTGTGGGTATTCCTATTGTTTTCAATTGGTATCAAGAGCAGGTTCTTGAGTGTTATTCAAGATCACTATCTTTCTTCAAAAGAAAATGAATACCACACAAATTACCTTCAAAGAAGGTGCCTCCCTCAATCGTCCTCTGATGTTTGAAGGAGAGCACTTCAATTTTTGGATAAATAGAATGAAAATCTTTATTCAATCAAATGACCCAGGTGCTTGGAATGCAATAGAGAAAGGTCATGTTATTCCTATAAAAACTATTGGTAATGATATAATTCCCAAAGAATGGGATGAAATGACTGATGCTGAAAAGAGAGTTGTTCAATATGATTTGAAAGCTAAAAATATGAATACTTCTGCACTTTCCTCTGATGAATTCTTTAAAAATGTTAGGTGCAAAAGTGCAAAGGAGATGTGGGAAATGTTGGAGATAACTCATGAAAGTACAGATGAAGTAAGAAGATCAAGAAAGCATGTCTTAATCCATGAGTATGAAATGTTCAAGATGAACTCCACAAAAAACATATCTCAGCTTTAAACAAGATTCACTCACATAGTAAATCATCTTCTTGGTCCTGAAAGATCTTTGATGTTGAAGAGTTGAATATCAAAATTCTGAAGTGTCTGACAAGACCATGGCAACCAAAAGTGATAGCAATCAAAGAATCAAAAGATCTATCCAAAATGTCCATGACTGCACTTTTTGGTAAGCTTCTTGAGTATGAACTTGAAATGTCACAACTAATCAATACAGAAGATGTCGCCGTCAAATCCCAAGGCTCAACCCTGGACAGGCGGTGGAAACTACCAAGCTGGAAAAGAAACAAAAAAGCATAGCTTTAAAAGCTGCATCCTCAAAGGTGGAAAAGATGGAAGACCCAAGTGAAGAAGATGAAGAAGACAACATGAATCTAATTGTCAAAAAGTTCAGCAAGTTCTTGAGAAGAGACAAAAATAGAAAGTTCACAAAGAAAAACAACAAAAAGAGTGACAACAATTTCACTTGCTTTGAATGTGGTAAGCCTAGCCACATTATATCTGAATGCTCTATCTTTTTTAAAAAGCAACAAGGTGAAAACAAGATAAAGAAAGAAGGAAAGCATAAGAGAGCCTATATAGCTTGCGAAGATAATGAGTCAACAACTTCTGAATCATCAACTGAAAAAGAAGAAACAAATGTGTGTTTCACTTCCACAATTAATGAAGATGATGAATCCTCAAGTGCTGAAATTGAGGTATGTCTAAGAGCAAGATCATCATTATGGTATCTTGATAGTGGATGCTCTAGACATAACCGGTGACATATCAATGCTCACAAATTTCACTCTTAAAGATGGTGGATTTGTCACCTATGGAGACAACAACAAAGGGAAGATAATTGGAGAAGGAAATATAGGAGACAACTTTAAAACCAAGATCATACATGTTCTTTATGTGGAAGGTTTAAAGCACAATCTCCTAAGTATAAGCCAACTTTGTGATAGGGTTCAAAGTGTCATTTAATGACAGTTACTGCATGATATGTGATGGACAACATGGTGAGGTGATTCATATAGGTAAAAGAAAAGGTAATATCTACTTACTCTCCATAGATCATGCATTCTTTCACAACACTTCTTGCCTAATAGGTAAAATTGATGAATCCTGGCTATGGCATAGAAGGGAAAGTCACATTAACATGCATCATATGAATAAGCTGATTAAAAAGGATTTAGTCATTGGCTTACCCAAACTCAAGTTTGAAAAGGACAAATTATGTGATGCTTGTCAAAAGGGGAAACAAACAAAAAATTCTTTTCAAAGTAAAAATGGTGTTTCTACTTCAAGACCCTTTGAATTACTTCACATAGATTTATTTGGTCCTTCTAGAACTATGAGTTTAGGAGGTAATTACTATGGGCTTATCATTGTTGATTATTACTCTAGGTTCACATGGACTTTGTCTTTGAAATCCAAGAGTGATGCTTTCAATGCTTTTAGAAAATTGGCCAAACTTGCTCAAAATGAAAAGGGAAGCAAAATTATCTCAATAAGAAGTGATCAGGGTGGAGACTTCCAAAATAAACATTTTGAAAAATTCTGTGAAAATGGAATTAACCACAATTTTTCAGCTCCAAGAACACCCCAATAAAACACCCCAATAAAATGGTGTTGTGAAGAGGAAAAATAGATCCCTTGAAGAAGGTGCAAGAACTCTTCTTAATGAGACAAATTTGCCTAAACATTTTTGGGCTGATATTGTAAATACAATTTGCTACACTTTGAAGAGATTACTAATAAGGCCTATTTTAAAGAAAACTCCTTATGAACTTTACAAAGGTAGAAAACCAAACATTTCTCATTTCAGAGCATTTGGTTGCAAATGTTTTGTTTTAAATAATGGTAAAGAATCACTTGGAAAATTTGATGCTAAAGCGGATGAAGCCATCTTCCTTGGATATTCATTACATAGCAAAGCATATAGAGTTTTCAATAAAAGAACCTTATGCATGGAAGAATCAGTTCATGTTATTTGTGATGAATCTAATCCTTCCAAAGAGGAAAAGAAGTGTGATATTGATGCAAGTCCTTTGGAGGAGTTCATTCAACTTAATGAATCAATGGATAAAGAAAAGGAAGAACCAATTGTTGAAGCTAAACAATCAACACTAGTTCAAGAGCCAAAAAATTGGAGAACGCCAAGAGATCTCTCCCTTGACAATATTATTGGTGAAGTTTCAAAGGGAGTATCTATTAGATTATCATTGAAAAATCTCTGTTGTAATATGGCTTTTGTTTCACAAATAAAACCTAAGAACATTGATCAAACCTTAATTGATGAACATTGGATGCATGTCATGCATGATGAATTGAATCAATTTAAGAGAAATGAAGTTTGGGAACTTGTTTCTAGACCTTCTTCTTTCAAACCTATTGGCACTAAATGGGTTTTTAGAAACAAACTTGATGAGAGTGGTATCATAATCAGAAACAAAGCTAGATTGGTTGCAAAAGGTTACAACCAAGAGGAAGGTATTGACTATGAGGAAACCTATGCACCAGTTGTAAGATTGGAAGCCATTAAGTTATTACTTGCATATGTTAAAAGTGATTTTTTAAATGGATATATTGAGGAGGAAATCTATGTGGAGTAACCTCCTGATTTTGTTGATTTCAAATATCCAAACCATGTTTTCAAACTTAAGAAAGTGTGAATTCGAAAAATAGATACCCCTACTATGTGACAACACAAGTGCCATCAACATTTTCAAGAATCCAATAATGCACTCAAGGACCAAACACATTGAGATAAGACATCATTTTTTTAGAGATCATATCCAAAAAGGTAACATCAAAATTGACTTCGTTGATACTCACAATCAATTGGTTGATATATTCACTAAACCTTTGACTAGAGATAGATTCTATACTCTTAGAAACATGCTAGGTATCCTTGATGAATCTAACATTTCCTAGTATGATTGCTATGTGCTTATCTATTTGAAATGGCATCTTACTTGATTGATCATCACATGCGCTTCAAAGATTCTAAATTGTGTTGCATAAATATTGTTCATACTGATGTTCTTACTGGAATAATCGACTAAAGCACGTATTAATCGATTAAATGAACTTGAAAAACTGTTAAGAATGAAATTTATGTTCATGTAATCGATTACATAACCAGGATAATCGATTATTCTTCATATAACATAATTTCAGAAAATGAATTTCTTTGGAATAATCGATTAAGCCATCGAATTAATCGATTACATAGCTTAAAAATTCATTTACAAAAATTCAATTTACTAGAATAATCAATTACGGTGAATGATAATCGATTAAAATGATTGAAAAATTGTTTGAAACTCGAACTCTCACTATAATAATCGATTACTTGTCGAAATAATCGATTACAGCCTCTGCAAAAACTAATTTTACTTACGAATTAATCGATTACATATGAATATAATCGATTATTCATAGAGTTACTACAAAATCTGCAAGATTTTCTTGAAATTTGTAACTATCCAACTGCCACCTAATTCAAATTTGAATCTTCTGTGCTTTAAAGTTAGTGGGCTAATTCAAAATAATTGTTACTTATTTCAAATTTAAACTTTGGATCCCAAAATCTTCTATAAATACAGCCTATGTTAAAGGAAGAAATCACACCATTGTCATCTTCAATCTTAAGCATTACTGTGTTTTTCTTTTCTCTTAGTCTAGAAACTCTGTCCAGATAGCCTTTCCTCACACATTCACCATGTCTGCACCTAATATATCCAAATCCTCTAAGAGAAAGAATGCTGAAACTTCTAACCCTGTTGTGAATAGGTTAGACCATTGGTTTCCTGCTGAGAGAGATAAAATGACCTACCTTCAATTCAATGCAACCAAACTCATTTGTCTTCCCAAACACCTTGACCTTGACTGGTTTATTAGAGAAGGTTTTCAATTCCCTACTATGATTGAAGCCCAGGGATTGAAAAGGTTTGTTGAGATGAAGGGTACTTTTTATCTTGAATTAGTGAAGGTGTTCTACACCTGTGCTAAGGCTTCTATGGACGGGACACTCTTGTCTCAAGTTAATGGAGTAGCAATGGAAATTACTCCTGAAGTCTGGGAAGCAATTGCTGGTATTTCCTTTAAAGGTGAAAGGAAATTTGAAGAAGAGGCTGGAGACTATAATAGGGTGGAAACCTATAGGGGGATGCTTCTTGACCCTCAAACGAGGCTGAAGTTTAGGCTTAGCACTGGCCCAATGACTCATGAAGATAGACTTCTTCATTACATAATCACCTATATCTTGACCCCAAGATCCACTAATCATGCCCAAGCCACTGATGATAACATACAACTTGTGTATGACATGAAAAATTCCATTCAGATGAATTGGATTCTCATTCTTGAAGAAATTATGCTTAAATCCAAAAGATTGATGAATTATCTTTTTCCATACGATGTTCTAGTGTCCAGATTCATTGATTACTTCAATATAGATGTCTCTAATAAGGTTGTTGACAACACAAACTCCAGCAATAGCCTCATCAAAGAGAAACATCTTACCAAGCTTGGAATGGTCAAGACTCCTTATGGATGGCAAATGGCTGGACAACAAATCCCTGCTACTGGAAATGAAGAGGAAGCTAATGAAGAAGTAGAAGATGAAGGTCCTGCTCAACCATCTTAAAGTCCATTTGAATCACTCATGATTCAAAAGATGGATGCCCTTTCTTTCAATGTTCCTGATATTGTTTCTAATTTATAGCCAATTACTTTAGGGATAAGTGCTAAGAAGGAAACAGAACTGTTTTGTGTCAACGATAATTGTGGTTTTTATTTTGAGATTGTTGATGTTACTCCACTTGGGAATGTTATCTATGATTCAGTGATGGGGAATCCACCTCGGGGGATTGATTTGATTGTTTATGATGCCGTAATTTCGAGAAAGAAGACAGATTAGGATTATTTACTTTTGTTTTAACTTTTGTTGTTGTTTTGAATCTAATTGTGTATTTTGTTGATGTTGTTGTTGAAGGACTACTATAAGGTCCTACTAGGGGCACACTTCTTTTTATTGTTATCATCGGATGAATTTTATGTACTTTCCATTAAGGTCCTATTTATTTGTTCATCAATCATGGTGCTTGAGGTAATTTTAAAATTTGTTATAATAAGAAATTTCTTTGTCCACTAATCATGTTTAAGAAAAATACAGTGGACAAAATCAATACAAATTAATATATAGGTTTCAAATTAGTATATAGGCTACAAATGGCTAATTAATTTTTAGCTTCGTTCATGTGATTGTTTCGAGATTGAATGTTGTGTATTCTTTGAAGTTTTGGACCAAACTTGAGATTTATAAGCTTCAAATTACGCTTGTAACCTTGTACATTATATATGGAAGGGATCAAATTATGAAGTGAAATTAGTTATGAGGATGAGTTGAGACCCCAATCATATGAAGCTAAACCGTTTACCTTATCCTTGTGATCGACCAACAAGTTGGAGATTACTATATGCCCTAAAGAATCAGAGGCCACCATCTCATGAAGATATCTTACATCCATAATATATAGTACTTCTAGCTGGATTTTATATAAATTCCCCTAACTAACATCTGAAGAAAAGGGCAGAAGTTGAATACAATTAATATAATGACTTCGTAGACTGACGAACACATGTTATAATGAATCACATGTTAACTTTAACAATTAATAAAAGATTACATTACAAAGTATGTCTTATTAGCATTTGTCAACAATCTCTCCTCCTTAAACATTACTCGGAACGGTGTTTAATTCCCTTAACTACGTTGATGTTGTCATCCATGCCTCATTCTTCGTTGCGTGAGTTTTTTTTGCCTCCTTTTTAAAAGTGGTGCTCTTTGAGCTTTATATATATGCATTCCACTTCACTAATGTTCTGGGTCTTGGAAGGCTTTGTTTTTCATTGTCTGATGTGTCTTATGATTAGCATGTATTTAGGCTCTAGTGCATCTCTTATAACTATGTCCTAGCTAGACCCAAAACAATAATTATCATCAAAATTTCTAATAGATAAGGAGAATTTGTCATAAATAAAATCTGCAAAGAGTGAAGACAAAAAAGTAAGGGGGCAATTATGGACTGAAGTGACTTGGTTTTGTATCTTCAATTGTCTTGCACTGCTTTGTAGCCATAAGGATTATTTTACTGCCTCAGTTAGATGATTGTATTCAGAGTCAGTAGTTGGTATCACTTTATGCAACTTAGCTGTCCAAATCACTGTTGTTCTGAAAGCAGTAAAAACAAACCCACTAATTCTTACTTGTGTCTAAGCTGCCAACACAGTCAGAATCTACAAAACCCTTAATTGCAGTTTCATGCCTTGGCTCCTTGGCTCTACCATAAACCAACATCCTTCCCATTGAACCTCTGATTTATCTTAGTATTCATTTCATAGCCTGCCAATCAGATTTAGCAGGATTTGCCATGTATCTGCTGACAACACTTATAACATAACCAATGTCTGGTCCAGTGCATACATTGGTGATCCTACTGCCTTTAAAATAACTGATTCCTTCCATGTAGATTTCTTCCTCACGAGTCTTAGGATTTCATCAGCACTTAATTTAAATTGCTGAGACATGGGAGTGATAACAGGTTTGCAATTGGACATGCCAAACCTTTGAAGGCCCTTTGCGAAGTATGATTGTTGAGGTACAAGCAACACCCTCAGTTGGCTGTCCCTTCTTATCTATATACCCAATATCCTTTTACCTGACCCCAATATTTTCATTTCGAATTCGTTGCTGAGTTCAAACTTCACTTTATCTAACTCATCCTTGTTGTTGCTAAAATGTCATCAACATACAGAAGCTGTGCTACAAATATGCCTTGCTAAAAGGAATTTAAGGTATACACAGTTGTCACAATGACTTCTTGAAGCCATAAATTCATCAAATATCTCTGGTTGAAGCCATAGCAGAACCTATTTGAATCCATACAAGGATTTGTTTGGCTTGCACACATCGTCCTCTTTCCCCCTGACCTCAAATATCTCTGGTTGACTCATTATAATCTCTTCATCTACATTTCCATACATAAGACTTGTTTAGCATCTATGTACCAAAGTTGAAGGTCAAATTTTGTCCCCATGGCCTATATGATTCTTATTGACCTATGTTTCACCATAGAGAACACTTTATTAAACTCTATTCCCTCCTTTTGAGTGAAGCCTTTGGTCACTCCTGTTGCCTTGAATTTGTCTAACTGTATTCCAGTTACCCCTTCTTTATTCTTGAACAACCATTTGCAATGTCTACAACGGTTGAACCAAGGGGATTGTTGACCAGTTTCCAGGTTTGATTCAAATATAATGTTTTCATTTCTTCTTCCATTGCTTTTAGCCACTTCTGCCATTGTTGGCTAGCTAAGGTAACATCAACACTGTTTGACCCCTTCTCTAAAACCTCATTAGCAATCACTAAGGCAAAGGCAATTAACTGAACATAGCCATACCTTATGAGGAACTCTAATTTCCCTTCTGCTCCTTTATCTGGCCAACAGGTAATTGTCTTCTGCTGTTTGCTTATTATGAATCATCATCTTGTGGTCTGCCAGACCTTCAATGAGGAGAATGTCATCTCAGTTTCCATGTGAAGGTTTATATTTTCAGGAGCAAGGTCCTCATTCTGATTAACACTTGGCTGATTTAGAATGCATATGGTCTTGTAAGCCATCTCAGTCTCATTAAACACTACATCTCTGCTGATCAAACACTTCCTATACCCATCCTCAAGACACCGCACCTTGTATCTGTTGACACCTTCTACATCTGTTAAAAAAAATATTCTTCACTTGTCTAGGTTCCAACTTGTTTAGTTTAATGTGAGCAAAGGCAACGCATCCAAAAAATCTCAACTGTTTCAGGGGTTTTGAAGTCTAAGGCAGCTGAGGGACATCTATTGATGAGATACTCAACAGTAACAACTGCTTCTGCCCAAAATACTTTACGTAAACCAGCCCTCAACAACATACACTTTACTATTTATAATATAGTTCGATTGAACCTCTCAGGCAGGCCATTCTGCTTAAGAGTACCTGCAACAGATCTGTGCCTTGCAATTCGATGCTCCTTGCAGAAATTGTTGAAGGGCTCAGAGTAGTATTGTTGGCCATTGACAGTTATAAATGTCTTTACCTTTCTACCAGTTTAATTTATAAGTATATATATGACAGGAAATATCCATTTCAATCTCTTGGATGAATAAAAAAAATCAGCACCATTTATCCTTGCTTAATTTCAATGGTAACAAAGCCGACAAATTAGAAAATGAATTAAGTTGGCCAATAATGGAACGATTGGTGGGACTTTAATGCCAAAAAAAATTTGAGCCACCAGTGTAAGATAAAAAAGATAAAACTCATTTACTTAAAATGGAAGTGTACCTCATTTACTATAAATGGAAGGTTCTGGTCAATCTAAGGTTTTGAAATTTGAAGAAACTTTCTGGATTTGAGTTGAATTATGGAGAGCATGTGAAATCTCATTGCAGTTATGAAAACTTCAATTTTTAATAGGTGGCAATAACTAAATGATAAGTTGAACAGATGGAGAACAACTTACTTTGAGTAGTAGTCTCAACTCAACATATTGGAAGTGGCAGTGCAATCATGATTTTGGATACACACTATTCAGGTTTCTGCATTACCTCCAGGTTTAAATGAAAATCCAGTAATGCAAGGTATGATCATAGGATGAGATGTGATACCGGGTTGAAGAAGAACTGAAATAGTTGTGGCTATATACTCAGGAGCTGCATAGCCATGGGTGCCCATTACCCTTGTAGAGACATGGCTCTTATCACCTTCTGGTCCATTTTTTGCCAACCCAAAATCCGAGAGTTTTGCATTATAATTCTGTCATTGACAAAAAGAAATTTTAAAATGCCTATCTAACTAATATTTTCTACCTATCATTCATTCTTTTTCTTTCATATAGGTTTCTTTTGTGACTGAGCTACTTCTTTCTATTGATTCTAAAGTTGTTTCAGTTTGTTACCCCTGTTTATGGTAGAGACTTGCATCATACCATTGCCATAGTGTGGTTCTTTTGTGTTTGGACATTGGATACTCTATGTATAGAAAAAAGTAGTTCAAGATTCTTAAATGAAGTGTTCTGCTGCCATTTCATTTGCTGTTCTTTAAATCCACATGTTCAAAAATATTTGACAAAATGTTCACAGCAGTTATATCACAAATCTGCTTGCTATCATCATTGTGCTTTTGGGATGGAAGTATATTTCATATTAGGCCTTTGTATGTGTGGCTACAGTTTCATTTTGTTATTCACAATTGATTGAGTTCTATAGGATTGTTCGACATATACAAGTGTTGAAACAACTAATCAAGGATTCTGGAGTTGGGATTTATTCCTTAGATTTTTCTGATAGTTTAGGGTCACAAGAATTCCACTCATAATCTCCCTTCACGAATATCAAAGCAATCTCATCTTATATTAATACAGTTATTGTTATGGTGTGTTTGTAGTTTTTATATTATTGTAGCTAAGTTCACTAATAGGCATGGAACTTCAGTTATTACTCTAGGCACTATCTTGGTTGTCCTCAAACTTAGCCTCTTTTTCCCTTGTCTTGCCTTCTTTTAAATATATAGAGCAAGTTTTGTATATTCCTCATTAAATTCTCAAATCAAACAATGACCTGGGGATGTATTTTTCTACATTTACATTAGTATCCATTAAGGACATGTGGAATTTCAAAAAGTTTCCTCATCTCACAATTTGATTTAATAACTTTGGCAATAATATAAAAAACTTGATACAAGTGTTTTTCGCATATGTATATCAGTGTGTGTATTTTGGTGTGTTATGATTGTCCTGTATTGTTTTTATTGTATAGTAGCTAAGCTGTTGAGTAGGCTTGGAACTTTGTTTATTACTTATTAGAAAAAGCAGCATTTGACCAAAATAAAATTAATTAATGTGCTAATCAATGATAGAAAGTAAAGTATCATACACCAAAGTGGAAAAAAAACAGTCTGCAATTAGTACCCTGCAGTTAGTTGCTTTCCATTTTGCTGGAATATTCTGTGTGGTTTTCCTGTAAATGTAATTAGCTTCCATTGGTACACATTTGATGTCATGTGATGAGTGAATGAAGTGTACCACTGTGAAACTGAAAGGTACTATTATCATTATTATGGTATCTTGCTAAGCTATGTCACTTTGTCTACTTATTGCAGGGCCTCTTTAACTCAATTGCTTATGGTCTCAATTCTTCTATTCGTAGAGCAATTTCTGAAAGGATGGACAAGTAAGTGTTGATTCCATTCATCTGAATAGATTCCAGTTGAATTTTTTTTCTCCACTTTGGTCCCTTGAGTTTCAAGGTCAATCTAATTGTTTGAAAAATTATGGTCAAGTCTATGGTACGGTGCACCCACATGTGTTGCACCTGTTCAGCACATAATGCTCACCATTGGGTACCTATTGTCTATCTGGCTGTGAATTATGAGGAGGTCTGTAACCTGCAGTGGCCATTATCAAAACCTATTTGGTGATAGCATCACAACTTTATTGATTTATTAGAGCCATTTACTTATATTCTCGGGCCAATTCATGATATATTCACCATTCATACTTTGGAACCAATCAGCCTCAGTTTTTTCTAAATTAATTTAATTATCTGAGGGTTGTTTTGTTTAACCGTTGATTTTGAATGTGTTGAGGACCTATATATGAAATTTTCTTTTTGAGAAGTTTAACATAAAGCTAAGTTTGTAGGGCTGGGGGTTATCAACTTTAATTGTCGTTGATGTTCTTCTAGTTTTGTGAAGTTGCATGGGTTATTACATCACTTCCTTCTGTTATTAAATTTCCTTGCCTTATTGAGGCTTAGTTACGTCTTTTAATAAGATTTTGGAAGAACCACATCGCAAAAGCTAGCCATTATAGTTGGAGAACCCAACACCTTATAAAAAACTCACACCAAAATTCCATACTTCAAGTGGGAACTCATGACTCCTTTACAACTTAGACATGGTGAAATGTTCTAATTCTGGTTGTCCGTGTTGATTTGACTATTTCATGTAGGCTATGAGATTTTGTGGTTCATGAAGAAGATATTTGCTGTTTGGTGAGGTTTGCGTGACACTCATTCGTTCAATTGGACCTTGCTTTTAAAGTAGGCTACATTCATCAATTTTCAGCAAGACATATTTGCTAGGTTAGTTAAATCGTGGTTACCTTTATTTACTCTCTGTGATGTTGTTCATGGTATTTCAGACATTTAGTTGTTATTGGGGGCAAGTCTTTGATGTTTGTGATAAGGCTTCCCAATCATTTATTGATCTCAACCCTTGTTACTCACCACTCTTTCAACCTACCATTAACATAAGCAAAACCTAGTTGGCTTAAATATACTCCTGCAAGTTAACCTCAGCCTGTGACACCAATGTTTAATAGTACTACATATATATGTATTGCCCTTTTCTATATATTGTTGTTATGAAATGATTGTTATTCTTGTTATTGCATTTATTGTGTTGAATTTGAGCACTTAAGTAAAGAACATGTTCACTCACAGCATGAGGTTCATAGGGTACAAAACATAATTGCTTCCCTCTTGTATGATTGAGCCTTAGCATTTTCAGCTTTCACCTTCTCAGTCAACTGTTTAATTTCAATCCTCAGTGATGATATTTGTGTATCGTAGGGAATATTTTAAAATCAGTAGCCTGCAAGGTCAGATGCAGCACTTAGTCCCAAAGGGACCAGAACATGCATATAATAGAGAGAAAAAATGCAGTTATTTCTAATTCATTGGAGGCATTAAAACAATTCCTTTTGAATGATGGGTAAATTGTTTCAACCAAATCCAGTTAAAAAATCCAGCACAACACTTCATAAAATGGAGTTTAGAATCCTAAACTCTTAACAACGATCTTCAATTCCCAGTGAATCAATTAATTGAAGATGCAACCCGAGACAACAAGTCATAAGGGAGAAAAGACAGAAAAAGCTACAATGCAGAATTCAAGCCTCCACCCAAGTGCATGGCCACTATAAAAGACAAAAATTAAATAAGAAATATTGTATCAAACAATATATATCAAGAATATAAAATAGAATTCATTATACACATGCATAACATAAATCTTGTGTTGCTGAGAGCACTTGATAATAATGCTCTGTGGAGAACTTCTTAGAATGCTAGAAAATTACTTGTAAATTTTGGGAAACAATCTTTCAAGTTTCAAGTGTGGTAATTGGAGAATTAAAAGTAGAAAAAATAGTATTGTTGTTTATAAAAAAAAAAAAAAAAAAGCCTGGGCAAACTGTATTTATAATTTAACCTCGATATGGTGGGTCATGTGTGTATATGTGTTCCATACTAATTTTTGATTTTTTCTTCTCTTTTTTCTTTTCAACCAAAAACTCAAAAACCAAAACAGAAGGTATCACGATGATGAAACTATTGTCTTTTGATTCTGGTATACCGCGAGGAGATGCAGATGAGCATGAAGACTTAGTGATCCTTTCAGGCCCTGAAAGCTCGAGTTTCTCTTGGTCTTTCAGTTCAGGTGCTGACCTTTTGTTACTGCTCCTAGATTTGCCGCTCAAATAGTAAAAGCACTTCATAGCATAAACCTGTCATCAATTCAACAAATCACAAAAAACATATGATTGTCAAGAATAAAACCCATAATATGATTACCACCTAGAGACATAAATAAATAAAAACTAAATAGCCCAAATCTAAAAACAGCATAACAAACATCCAAAGGAGGAAGCTTGATTTAATTACCTGGAAATCAAAAATCAAAATCTGGTCCAAAATTGCTCCATTTTCCTTCATATTTTAATGGAAAGACATCAAAACAAAGCATTCTTCGAATTTTAACCCTCAAAATCAGTACAGAATGATGTGGCCAAAAAACATTATGTACTTTTCTAATAGTTGACATTCCATATTTGGCAATTTTAACAATGTAACATGTGCTGCTTGTCAATGTGTGGCACAGTGTTGTTTGCTTGTATGAGGGCTCCACAACCCACTCCCTCCCAAATATCTAAGTTGCAGGCAATAGTTCAATTTGAAACCGCGTAATTGTGCTGTCTGAGCCTTGTTTTGTTTAACCAGAACACAAGTCCTTGTTATGGTATAAGTATCATCTATAGAGGCTAGGGTACATTGGTTTAAATTCAAATATTATTTCCATCCTTAACATTTAACAACTATCATTTATCTTGATTCAAATTGTCAATATTATATCAGCAAGAATCAAATCCAACTTATTTTTATTATTAATTAAGAACATAATACAAGGGATGGCTGCTCATGGATTTTCCTTTCTTTTCTTTAGTATAAATGTTTGAATTTCAGATATCACCATTAATGGTTGACAATTTAAAAAATTTGAAAATATCATAGTTCATATAGTCCGAGTTGCAAATACCTTTAGGTTTTCAGCAAGTGTATAAAGGAAGGGCTGCATGGAAAAACCAGGGTTCTTGTCACCAACCAGCTACATTTTCTCCCTTAGGTAGATAAAATCATTCTGGTTAGTGAAGGAATCATTAAGGAGCAGGGAACATCCAAAAGTGGGCCTATATTTCAGAAACTAATGGAAAATGCAGGGAAAATGGAACAAGCAGATAATTATCAATGATAGAGAAAGTCATGGCACATCTAACGATTTACCCTTGAATAATGAAGCAATTGTGGAATTAGCAGGTGATGCAAGGTATGAGAAAAAAGGAAAATTACGAAAATCAGTACTTACTAAGAAAGAAGAGCAGGAGACAGGTTTGGTTAGTTGGAAAGTTGTAATGCGGTAAGATTGCCATGGAACCTCATAAAAAAATGAATCTATTTGCTTTGAGTTATTGTCATTAAGAAAGTGTTAATAAGATGATTTTAATTGTCAAATGATCAGGATCAGGAACACATGGTATTCCCTCCATTAAAAATGACAAAATGTTGATTTTTTTCTCTTTTCTTTTCCTTTTTGGCCTTGTTGGCACTTATTTTCTGCTTGAATTAAATTAGATGCTTTAGTCTGGTTACGACTTGTGATTATTTACAGGTACAAATGTGCACTGGGTGGACTGTGGGTAGTTTCCGTACTCATTGTTTGCTATACATTAACAGAAGTTCTTCGAATTTCAAGCAGTACATGGTTAAGTGTGTGGACATCTCAAGATTCCGCTGCAGATTATGATCCGGCATATTTTCTTTTGATATATGCACTTTTCTCATTTGGACAGGTCGTGCAATTAGTCTCTATTTAATTTTCTGCTTGGTAATTTGCATCTTTCAACTTACTTGAAACGAATTGGCATTATTTGAGAAAATGTTCATCCTTCAACAAGCTATCTGACTTACCATAGGGTAAGTCTCTGTACATTTATTAGCTTTTGGGAAAATGAAATGAATATTTCCCTTGCTGCATTCAGGTATTTGTGGCACTTGCAAACTCTTATTGGTTGATCATTTCAACTCTTCATGCTGCCAAAAATTTGCATGATGCAATGCTAGATAAAATCCTCCGGGCTCCTATGGTATTCTTCCAAACTAATCCAGTTGGCCGCATAATTAATAGGTTTGCCAAAGATACGGGAGATATAGATACCAATGTTTTTAATTTGGAGAACATGTTTTTGGGGCAAGTCTGGCAACTACTTTCAACATTTGTTCATATAGGCACTGTGAGCACCATTTCCCTGTGGGCTATAATGCCACTTCTGATCTTCTTTTATGCAGCTTATTTATATTACCAGGTATGCTCCATATCTTGTCCTTAGTTTTACAATTGTCTAATTAGATTATTCACATGCCAAGTTGGTTTCATCTACTTTTTCATTATGGGTTCTCTTGAAATTTGGATAAGAGATAGATGAAAGATAACTAAGTAATGGACAAGTACAAACATTATATGGGCATTATATACTTTTCAGAACAATTTACATTGAGATATAGGATTTTCTTTTGGTCAAAGTCCAGGTTAGGAGCCTTTTCCCATCAATTGGCTGATCAGGATTAACCATAAATCCCTTTGATTGGAAGTTTTAGTATTCTATTGCACTATATACTACAAGGGAAATATCTTAGATATCTGAAGGTTGAAGTCCTTTTACATCCACTGAAAACTTTCTTCATGATGCATAGTTTATAGTCTCAACACTTCATAATTGAATTACAGTAACATTATCTCAGCAATGAAAGCCTGATTCATATGCATCCTACTTCCTACTATTTTCTCTGTTTTTTTACAATATTGCAATTATATGTTAAAATTCCTTAAAGAAAATAATTTATAAATAAACATGGAATAACTAATGCAACTGCAATAAGTTACTAACCACCATAACTAATGTGTAAAAATGGTGTTCAAGTGAAGGTGTTCCATAGAAAACACCCTTTTGGTAAGAAACACCACAAAAGTTTATTATTTTTTAGTTGACACTGTTGTCATGTTTTGAGGAATTAATCTTTTCTATTAACTTCTTGCCTGGCAGAGCACGGCTTGAGACGTAAAGCACCTGGATTCCATTACAAGATCTCCAGTTCTTTTCTCTGGTATGTTCCATGAACACAATTCTTGTTCTATGCTAGAATTAGACATCCAAATATGGGTTTGATTTTAATATGCTATTAGCAATGTTTTTATATTGTGATTCAAATCCACAATTTCAGACCACAATGGTGGGTATTGTTTTACCAAGATGTCATGAGTGGAAACGTATATACACTATCATCCAATCATGTGTTAGCATATTATTGGAAAACAGAGACTTTTAAATGGTTGATGGCAGTGGATCAATAGGGAAAAGGGTGTTAACATAGTTGGGATGGTTCTCTCTATTGTGTTGTCCTCAACTCCTCTTTCAAAAAAAATGACAATATGTGGCAATAAGTGATTGGATGATAGTGTAAATAACTTTGACAGTGGATCAAAATTAAATCCATGAATTGTTTATATTCTAACTCCAAAATAAACCTGGTTATTAGTACCTTCATTGTGTTTCATAGAAAAAAACATGAATTGTTTATTTTGGGATCCCCATGTTAACCATCAGGGAATTAGAATTAAAGTTAGATGATTTTTTTTGCATTAGAAAACTGTCAGTCAGAAAGTGTTATGTTTCTTGACCATGTGAGATTATGGGGGTTAAGACATTATTATTAACATTTAATTATCTTAAATTTTCCTTTAGTTGTGAATAAACATTGTTTATTAGCTTCAGTTAAACTTCTCCCTTATAAAAAATCATCACTCTTTCTCTTAGGAACTGTTCGTTTCAATCTTCATCCATTTAATGAACACAATGATGATGACCTATGGCAAGCTTTAGAAAGGGCACATTTGAAGGATGTAATAAGAAGAAATCCATTTGGTCTAGATGCTCAGGTAGGTACACTGATTATGGTATAAGTTTATCAGTAACTTTATATGATTAGTTTTTCCTACAGCGCTTTTTTGAATTATGAATTGCAAAGATGAAATATGACAAGGTAATCTCTTGCACTGAATAAAGGTTTCAGAGGGAGGAGACAATTTCAGTGTTGGACAGAGGCAACTGCTAAGTCTAGCTAGAGCATTGCTACGAATTTCAAAGGTCCTTGTCCTGGATGAAGCTACTGCTGCTGTAGATGTTAGAATTGATGCCCTTATACAGAAAACTATGAGACAAGAATTTCAGTCCTGCACAATGCTCATTATTGCACACAGACTAAATACAATCATTGACTACAATCAGATTCTGCTGCTCGATGCTGGCCGGGTATGTCCAAGTACCATTAGTTACAGATATTTAATTCCTACATGCATAAGTTATGACTCTATAAGAACAAGAGAAACAATGTAGACATGAATTGGACAAACTATATTTTTCCTGACTATTCATGACACTTGTTTTTTAATTTGGTCCCCATACAAAAAAGTTTCAAATTTAGTTCTCATTTTGAATGTTGTCCTCATTGTCTACTGTTGTTTTAACAATTTGATATTGGCATGGAGTTATGATTAAGTATTAAAACCAAATTGAACATGATTGAATAGTGGACTATAATAATATAAATTTGATTCCTACTCCTTACACATGAACATATCTTTAATTTGGTCCCTACAGTCCTATACTACACTTCACTGCATTACAAGTCCAAATTATTATAGGCAGATCAAAGTGCAGACAATTATATATAGAGACTAAATTGAAAACTTAGTATAATTACAAACATGGAAATGACTCTAATTTAAGAATTAAAATATCATATATAGGAGACATATTCACACTCAAGTTTATTAGATCTTATTATGAATGGTTAAGATTAAAACACAAAGTCATTTAACTTTAATTGTAATCATCCATGTATGGTTCTACCGCCCATATTTTCTCCTCTCCCATTTGTGTGTGTGTGTGTGTATATATATATATATATATATATATATATATATATGAGCGAGGAGAAAATTCAAGGATTATTTTTTCACAGAGACAACATTGATGATTGGATATTAAGATTCATCTTCCTATATTGCTTTCCAGGTCCTTGACTATATATAGTTCTCCAGAGGAACTCTTACAAAATGAAGGAACAACTTTCTACAAATGAATATAACAAGGAGTTGGAAAAGTATGTGAGATCGACAATTAGCTTCTTCTTAGCTTCTGCTTGTTGGGGACTGCTGCTACTCAGTTTGCCATGGTTGTTACCCTTTCTTCATTAAACCATCACCTTCAAAAGCCAAGTAGTGAAGACAATAAAGATATCCTTGATAAAACAAAGGATGCAGTTATAACACTTCAGGAAGTTGTAGTGGGGAAGCATGATGAAGACATGGAAGAGACACTGTATAAATACCATATTCCTACAGATAGATGGTGGTCTACTGTCTATAAAGTTATTGAAGGTAAACACATGTAATGTGACATCAATAGAGAGTTCATGAATTCATGTATCCTCAAAACTATTATTAGGACATTTATATCCATATGACCATATTTCTGACTATATTATTATTCTATTATTTTATACAGATGGATAATTGATCCTCCTTTGGACATCACTATCCCATCAAAACGCACTCCATGGCCAGATGTTCCTCGTGAGCTCCTATCTAAAGCAAAACAGTTTTAACTGGCACACAAGAGCAGACAAACAAGCCCTCTACAAGGACCAAATCACCCACATCCCGGCGCAGTAGAAGCAAGAGAAAGCATGACACCAAAGTGATAGGTGTGCAAGTCTCAACACATTTGGAACAAAACTGAGATGTTTTTAGTATTTCTGAGGAATTTGCTGCCATGTGGATACTTGACTGCTGCGGGACTTCAGCAACAACAATTTGGATTGCTCAAATGGGAAAGAAAGTTGACGTATTACTGCTACAAATAGGATTGCTCAAATTTGGATTGCATCTGGCATAACTTTGCTGAGTATTCTTTAGTAAAACAAAGAAGAATTCAAGAGAGCAGAAGTCACAAGATTGATGAGTATTTTGTTTAGACATTTTTTACACATGTTGCAAGAATAGCAACCATGGTTACATTTTCTTCTATGAGACCATTCGCTCTGGTAACAGTAACCAGACTGAGAAGGCTTATGAGTTTTAGATACTTGACTCATTTACACTTGTCTTTTTCATTTGTTTAATTATTAATTCTTTCTTCTGATTTTTCATTTAGACTTGAGTACTTGTTATCTATTTCAATGTCTAAAATTGTTGCCTATTTAAATTGCTGTCAATTTAAATTGCAGTCGAGTCTTGGGTTCATTTAAATTGTTTGTTGGATTAATGGGAAATCCAAAATAAACATAATTTTTTAAAAAAATTGCGAACATCTAAGTCGATTTTTTAAAATAACCGACTTTGTATCCAGATATACAAAGTCGGTTATATATAAAAAACGACGTTGTATATATAGTTTCTAAGTCGGTTATTTCAAAATAACCGACTTTGTATTAAGATATTCAAAGTCAGTTATTTATTAGAAACGACGTTGTAGACAAACTTTCTAAGTCGGTTTATTCAGGAACCGACTTTGTATTCCAACGTTCCAAGTCAGTTATTCAGAATAACAGACCTTGTATGGTAGCATTCTAAGTCGGTTTTTTCAGGAAACCGACCTTGTATGTCCACGTTCCAAGTCAGTTATTGAAAATAACAGACCTTGTATGCTAGCATTCTAAGTCAGTTTTTCATAATAACCGACTTAGAAAGTAAGAATTTTTTTTTTTAAAAAAAAAAAAACGAAGTCGCTCTTTAAAAAAACCGACGTTGTAAGCTGAACCATTCTACGACGTGCAAAACAAGGTCAGTTGCAAACCGACTTTGTATGGGTCAAATAACCGACCTTGAATATTACTGCTGTAGTAGTGAAATAATTAATCAGCTTAATTACAAAAAATTAATGCATTCAATAATTAAATTATCATTTATTGTTAATTATCTTTTTTTACACAATTTATTGCAAATTACTATTTCAAAAAATTGTGGAAATTAATTTAGTATTTTTACATAATTAGGATTGTATAAGGGGTTTGTATAAGGTGTCTTAAATGCACCAAAAAATTTATTTTAATATAAAAAGGAAATTTTTATAATTTTTTATATTAAATATAGATCATTTGGGCATTACAATATTAAGTAATGTTATTTAAAATTAAAGAACTTATGGAGAAAGCTTCTAAAGCTTTGGAGTACACTTACCATGCACATGGAGAGAGATTTGGATCACATGCACTCACATGTGGTGCTTAGTACATATTATATTTATGTTCTAAGTTATAACTATATTTATTTTGATGATTATATTTTTGGTAACAAGATTTTTCCAATTAATATGTTTTAACTAGTTACAGTTTATGGAGGAAATTCAAGTTTTGAATTTTAATTATATTGTTTCAATTTTGAATAATAGTTTCTGTAAAATATAATTTGTTGTAATTAGGGGTGGAAATAGGCTAGGCCAGGCTAGGCTTTGATAGGCCTGAGTCTGGCCCGCATCACTATCATTAAGCCTAAGCCTGACTTGTTACCTGTTAAGAATAAGTTATTAAGGCCTGAGCCTGGCCTGTATAAAGGTCTGGCCTGGTCTGGAAGCCTGTATACAAAGCCTGATTAAATAAAAATAAATAATTAAAAATAAAAAATAACATAATAGATATGTTTTTCTTATAAATTATCAAATATGATCCTATAAGTTATAGATATGTTTCTCTTAATCATTTATGAGATTTTCAAAGTGATTTTTTAAAGTGATTGATCATCCACCTTCATAATAAAAAATATTTTTTAAAAAATAAATATATTATTTTTAAGTTTTAATATATATATATATATATATATATATATATATATATATTAAATAGGCCAGCCTGATAAGCCTAGCAAGCTTTTTTTAAAGCTTGAGCTCGGCCTTTTTATTTAAACAGGCTTTTCAAAAAGCCTTAACCTGACCTTTATAATAAACAAGTCAAGCCAAGCTAGGCTTTAAATAGGCCAGGCCAAAGGCCCCTGATAGGCAGCCTGGCCCATTTCCACCCCTAGTTGTAATTAAGTTACTTCCTAATTATTACTATATAATATGATATTTTTACTTACACATTATTAGCTTGCATCAAATAATCATTAGAGCAAGAAATTTATTTACATAAATTATTTTAAATTAGATAATTAAATTAGTTAATTTGATGTTAAATTTAAAATGGAATTTTACTTTTTTACCTAAATATAAAATGTCCATTTAAATTATTACATATTAAAATACTAATTTAAGCATGTTGTTAAGTCAAAATGATTTACTATATTTTGTGTGGATTAAAATATAGAATGAACGTGTAATTTAAAATTGATAACTAATTTGAGATAAATAGACAATTTTTTATTTATTTAAATTAAATTGAAACAAAATCTCCCTTTCTCATTTTCTTATAAATACACTTTTTAATGAAAAATATTTTTTTTCCTTCAAATTCAACCGAAATTAACTTCT
>PYAF01000232.1:42554-62831 GCA_007407185.1 Glycine tomentella
AGGGACAAATCTCTTTAGACAAATTAATTAGTATTTTTTAATTACTCAATTACATTAAAAAGGAAATTTTTTCTTACCCAAACCAAAATCTTTTTTGCAATTTTGTTCTACGTATCAATTTGTCAATTAATCAGTATTTGTTATTTGTTAATTAGTCAATTGCATTAAAAATCATTCACCATAAACGTTTTTTTAATGAAGCAATTTCAGGAAGCAATTTCAAATCGAAATTTATTCTTTACAATTAAAATTTCAAAACGCTCTTGGTTTTTTCTTCTATTTAAGCGTGAGTGATCCTGGTAAATTTTAAGAATTTATTTTTCAGCAAATAGGATGGTTATTTCTTAATAGAACGGAGGTTTTAGCAAATGTGTGATTCAAATTATTTACTTCAATATTGAACTCAAAGCATGTATTTCGCTTTATTTTTTAGTACTAATGGTTTTTTAAAATGGAACTACTGTAATTTCGCTTGATTTGACAGTAGAACTAATGTGGTTTTTTTCATATATATAAAAAAAACAAAAAAACAAAAACAACAAACAAAGGATATTGTTGCTCTATTTATCAGCAATCGCCTAATGGAGAAATTGTTTCATCTCTTTGTCTAGAATAGTCGTTTCTTTATCATTACTCTCATATTATTCCGTTCTGAATTTCTTTTTCATACTAAACTTATTAATCTGTATTGTAATCTTAAATTTTGAGTTTGTTTCCAAATTTCAAATTCTCTTTAAGTGTACCAAATACAAATTTGGTGTTTCTATAATTCTATTAGAGGAGGAATCGTTTTACATTCTCTCTATTGAGAGATAATATATACTTTGTTTGGGTGTTTCCATTACATTATGTGTTAATTTTGATCCTATTTTCTATGGCTAATTTTGATCTCTAAACCTTTATAATTTGTAAGTATATATAATTTCATAAATTTAGGTTATAATTATTTTAATTACATCAATACAAACATCTTATAAATTTTATAACTACATCAATAAAAATATTCTATAAAATTATAAGCATATTTATTTATTGTCACTTTCCATAAAATAAATGGACCGTTAATTTCAAGAGAGGAACAATTTCAAATATCAAACGGATGATTATATAAAACGGACCATTATTTATGAAAATAAATTAATATAAAATTTATTTACAAAAATATTTAATAGTATTTTGATGTTCCAAATTTCATAGGATGAGATCAATTATTTCTTTATAACGAATAGCATTTTAGCATTTAACCATTATAATTAAATGGTTTAATTTCTACACAAGCTACATAATATACACAATTTCCTTTATACGAAATTTCAAATTCAAAACATAATAATTAAAATGTTGGGACAATATTCCAAAGCATGACCCGAACTTGTTCTTAAAATATAGTAGGTTTAATTTCAGCCTAACTCATTCAAATCCACATCAGATCATAACGAGGTAGCGGGCTGGGTTTCACCCCAGATCGAACAGGGATTATGTACATCAACAAAAAAGCATTGTGTAATGATCCATATTTGGTAATGTTTAAGATGATAAAAAATATCAACATGAGTTTTCTTTCAATTTATCTTATTTTTCAATTGAAGAATTATGTTTATTTTCTAATATCTTAGATTTTTTAAAAACAAAATACAATTAATTGTCACTTATCTTTTATATCAAAACTCAATATCCACAATTATGATCATAAGTGTTAATTAGATTCATATATGTATCTTAGATTTTTTAAATATTTTTTACAATTGTCACTTCTCTTTTATATAAAAACTCGAGATTATTTTAAATTTTAGTATAAATATGTTTCAAATATTCACAAAAAAATTCATGTTTCAAATTTGTTTGTTTTTATTTATTTTAGTAAAATTAAAATTTTCTATATATTTAAAATTTTATTTTACCAAATATTTATGGATCCTTTGAGAATTCATTCTCATGTTTGTAACACACATGACGATTCAAGAGACATTCTTAAGGTTCAAAGTATACATGTCATCCACATAAACATTTCGATGACATGTGTCATGATATGATGCTTCATCAATATTTGGTTCAGATTTGAATCATAATTATTGTAATAATCAACTTAATTACAAAAATCAATGTATATTCAATGATTTAATTATCATTTCTTTCTAATTATCTTTTTTATTCAATTTATTGCTAATTATCATTTAACCAAATTTGAACAAATCAATTTAGTATTTTTATATATAATTCGGTTTGTACAAGGTGTCTAAATGGACCAAAAAAATTAGACCATATTTATTTAAATAATTACATGTTTTTAACCTACCATTATATTAGTATACAAATAATATACTAGATTAATTTTTTATATGAATATTATCTAATCTATATAATCAATCTATCTTTGTATAATAATGAAATGAATAACCCATTTCCAGGTAAGTAACACACATGTCAATTCAAGACACACTCTTAATAATAATGGTTCATATTTAAATCAAATGTTTGCAATATTTAGGTTTTGGGGTTTTGCCTTATGATGTTTGATGACAAGGGTGTCGGTCTAGCTAGGATGCTTGTCACAACATATGCATCTCTTGGACTTTTAAAACTATATATCGTGACACATGTCATTTGAACCTCTTTGTGGACAACACATGTACTTTGAATCTTAAAAGTATCTCTTTCATAGCTTTGAGAGTCACAAACCTAAAATGAATTATCAAATTTATTATTATAGAAACTATTAGTATATAAAAAATAAATGTTATATACTAATAATGGTAGGTTAAAAGCTTGTAATTATTTAAATAAATTTAGTCTATTTTTATTTTTGTATTAAAATAATATTTTTGGTGCTTTTACTACACCTTGTGAAAACCAAAATATATATAAAAATACTAAATTCATTTGTACAAATCTGGTTAAATGAAAATTATAAATTGTGTAAAAAAAATAACAAGCATAAATGATAATTCAGGTTTTGAATAGGCATTGATTTTCTGTATTTAACTTGATTTATTTGCAATAATTATCATTCATATCCAAACCAAATATTGATGAAGCAACATATTATGACACGTGTCATTCAAACCTCTCTATGGATGACATGTGTACTCTGAACCTTAAAAGTGTCTATTGAATTGCCTTTTGTATTACAAACCTGGGAATGAATTCTCAAATTTATTATTTATTATTATATATAGATTAAGGATTCAAAACTATTAGTAAAAAAATATCTAGTATACTAATAATGGTAGGTTAAAAACATGTAATTACTTAAATAAATATGGTTTATTTCATTTTATTATTATAGAAAATTGCATAAGAATTGTTTTTATATTAAAATAATTTTTTTGTGGTGCATTTATGACGCCTTGTAGAAATTGAATTATATATAAAAATACAAAATTGATTTACACAAATTTGGTTAAATGGTAATTAACAATAAATTGAGTAAAATTAATTCAAGTACAGAATATGCATTGATTTTCAGTAATTAAATTGATTGTTTATAATAATTATCATTCACATCTCAATCAAATATTGACGAAGCAACATATTATTATAAATGTTATTCAAACATCTCTTTGGATGACACATGTACTTTGAACCTTAAAAGTGACTATTGAATCACATAAAAAATGTAAAAACCAAATCATGTATAATAAATACTAAATTGATTGCACTAATTTGGTCAAATAATAATTAGCAATAAATTACATAAAAAAGATAATTAGCAATAAATAATAATTCAATTGTTGAATAGGCATTGGTTTACTATAATAAAGTTGATTGTTTGTAATAATTATGATTAATATCTGAACCAAATATTGACGAAGCATATCATGACATGTATCATTTGAATCTCTTTGTGGATGAAATGTGCACTATGAACCTTAAAAGTGTTTCATGAATTGGTGTATTATAAATCTGGAAATAATTTCTCAAATTTCTTCTTATTATTACATATTTACAATTACAAAATTCAAATTCAAACACTTTAATTTATTAAGGAGAACTAAGTTGATTGCCACTTAATCAACGGTGATTGCTTTATGAATAATTATTTAAATATGGATGGTTGAAATCATAAATAAATTTGAATTAAAAGTATTATAAAAATAAGACTTTGAAATACAACGGGGACAATCAATTAAGAAGTAAATATAATATGAAGTGTGTCCAACTTCACAACACACACATACATATATATATATAACAGTATTTATGAAATCATGATGCATTCAATGCTAGAAGAAAGATCATTGAATGCATATGAATGTAGCAATTGATTTATATAATTTTTTTACATCATCTTTTCTTTCGTGTCATTCATATATTTAGCTAAAATGGTTAGTAATTTCATGGAGATTAAACACGAGCATCAGAAATTGTAATGGTGCACATCAATCTCATCGTCATCGTTCATTTGATCCGCCATATATGATCACACATCAAATAAATTTTTGGTGCATTTACAACACCTTGTAGAAATTTAATTATATATAAAAATATTAAATTCATTTGCACAAATTTGGTTAAATGATAATTAGCAATAAATTTCATAAAAATATAATTAACAATAAATGATAATTCAATTATTGAATAGGAATTGATTTTTTATAATTAAGTTGATTGTTAATAATTATGATTATATCCGAACCAAATATAAACAAGGTAACATATCATACGTGTCATCTAAACCTCTTTGGAGATGACACGTGTATTTTGAATTTTAAGAGTATCTCTTGAATCGTCATATATGTATTGAACCAATGAATGCATTCTCAAATCACTACTACAGGCGAAACTTTCAACTACGGTTCTAAACGCCATACGACGATGATTGTAGAATCGTCATTGTTTTGTGTGTCATTGAAAAGCATAACTTTCAACGACGGTTCAAAAAAACGTCTTTGTTGTTTTTTTTACACCGATGAATACGATATTAGGTTAAAACCGTCTTTGTGTATATACATTTTTTTTATATACATACAAAGACGATTTTTAGCCAAAATCGTCTTTGTTTCTCTTGACTTTTTTTATATACATACAAACAGTTTTTAGCCAGAACCGTCTTTGTATGTCTATATACAAGCAAAAATCGTCTTTGTTTCTCCTAACTTTTTTTTACATGCATACAAAGACAATTTTTAACCAAAACTGTCTTTGTATGTCTATATACAAAGACGTTTTGACTAAAAATCGTCTTTGTTTCTCCTGACTTTTTTTTATTTATTACATGCATACAAAGACGATTTTTAGCCAAAACCGTATTTATTTCTCCTGACTTTTGTTTTTTTTACATGCATACAAAGACGACTTTTAGCCAAAACCGTTTTTGTATGACTATGTACAAAGACGGTTTTGGCTAAAAACTGTCTTTGTTTCTCCTTACTTTTTTTTTTCAAAATTGCTTTCTATATATACTACCAAATGAACCAATGGACTTAACTGAATTTACACTTACAAAAGAACAACACATTGAAGAATTTTTATTCTATAAAATAAATAACAAACCAAATTGTTAGTACACTAAAATTTGGAATTCGGCTTAGCAATGTAAAATGTCGTTCGACACGAAATTATGTCAAATACCATGGAACATTATATTAAATGTAAATCAATTTATATAACATCATTAAAACAAACATCCTACTTTATACGAAAGAACATCCTAGTGATCACACCAGTAAAAGTAACATATATGGCTAATATTGTTGCTGCAGTTGCTTCACAAGGTTGAATCATCATCAACCAAACCATGTGGTGCCTGCTGTGAAGGTCAAACAAGGATAGACAGTCCCACCAATTACACCACCGAGGGGATACCTTGAAATGGAAAGGTAATAGACATTATATACAGAAACATCTTATTGTTTGAATATTTATATGCCACAGGAATCTTTTTAATTCCCTTTACTTAAATCTATGGGAAGTGGGAGGTGTTTGATTCATTGACCACCAAATGGAATTAAAGATGGGAAAATAGTGTAACATAACACAGAGAAATATTATGTAAGACAGGTCTAATATAAAATGATTAGTCACTAGCATGTGATAGTTTGTGATCCAAATTGAGTAAAGAAAGAATAAACAGGCCACAATACTAGAGTCCAAAAAAAAAGGAACCCAATATGTTTAAGGAATAATTAGTACTAAATCTATTTACTCAACTATCTTAATTATCTTGAGTTCATACATTTTCAAGTGATAAGATCCTAAACATACTAAATGATCACTATCATGAATAATAAAGATATATAAACTATAAGAAAATACTTTTTAAAAAATTACTAATTATGTAGTAATTAACAAGGCCAAATCTTATGGGAATGGGACCCCAAAAGAAAACTAGTTGTTTGGCTAGTACAAACAAAATCACAAGGGTGATAATCAACAAATAAAAATCCTTCCTATCTCATTTCCGCTCACTCTATATGCACAAAACTGCATTCTTTGACGAAGTTTTTGAAGATCGACGCATAAAAAAATTATTTAAATTAGCTATATAGCATTCTGGATATGAAATAGCAATGAAGTGATGCAAGGAAAATGCTCATCAAAAGTAAAAGTTACCGTCACAATATCAGCATCAAACACTAGCTAGCTATTCACGAGTACCGTAAAATTCCAAATACTTGTAATATTAGAATAGCTACCCTTAAGCAAGAAACACTCTAATTAATGGATAAACATGCTTGACTATCTACAAATCAACTAAATTAAATCAACTAAATTTACCTCAACAATGGTACATAAAAAGTAGTTTTTCCCAGCAAAATGAACATCTGCTTTGCATTGAGGACAGAGAACGGCTTAATGTCTTTCCTTTAATCTCCTTAGCCACTCTGAGAAGCAACCATTGCTAGAATGTCACATTGTTTCTAATGTGAAATTATCTTCTATATATATATATATCATAAAAGAGTTATAGATGATAGAAATCTATGCTTCAAGTACATGTTAGAGTTAGAACATAGAAGTACTAGTAATGTATTATATTTTTCAATGCAGCAAAGCAAGAGCAACCATAAAATCTGAAAACTCATGTCAAAGCATGTAAAGTTGAGCCTTAAGTTCACAAGTGCCTAAACAACACTTTTTAAATTTAGTTGGCCAACTAATTTTATTAGCTAAATTTAAATCTTGAACACATTATCTTTTGAAGTTTATTTACTTTCCCTATACCTTTTTAGATACTAGCCACTTCTAATTTGGTTTGAAGGTTTTCTTTCTGCTTCCCCCTGCACTTGAAGTATGTTGAATCTTCTTTGGTATCATGATGCATGCAGTAAACAAGAGAACGGACAGAAATTCAATTTCACTACCTATTTGCTTCCTTCAGGAATACTTTGCTCACTTTGTCTTCTCTGCCTCCACGTCCCCCCCCATAGCTTTGCCTCTGCAACATCTCGCTTTCTTTCTGATTCTTGAGGCGAAATTGCTGGTGTTGCTTTGGGAGATTCTCCATTCTCCATACTTGTTGTGTTGACTGTGATGGATACTTTTGGGGTATATGGTTTGGATGACAAGAATTTCAGAGCTTCCACTATATGACCTGCATTAGGCCGTTGATGTGGCTCTTCACGAAGACATATATGGTTGCCAATTCAATGGAATTCAAGAGAGCTGTTTTTGGGTAGCTTCCTTTAAGCCGCAGATCTGCAAGTCTTGGATAACTCTTTTTGTCTTTAAACATTAAGCGTGCCTACAAACATTAGGAAACCAGATTTAAAATTGCTTGAAAAACAACCTTGACTTGACTATATTTATCAAGCTGCAACAAGGTACTTATGAATATGCATAGCCAACTGAAACCATTATGTATTCTCAAATTATGATTTCTTGAAGAATGATAAGCTTATTAGATTATCTTCTCAAAATTAAGATTGAATAACATTTAGCCCAATTGGATATTTAGTAGAAAGTGTAAGGACCCTCACTTTTGGCCAGGATCCTTTAATTAGAAAATTGAGTTTTAGGTGTGGCGCTGATCGCGCCAGGCTTGGCGCTGATCGCGTCAGACCCTTTGGCTGTGGCGCTGATGGCGTCAGGACGGCGCTGATGGCGCCATAGGCTCGGCAAGTCCACGCTGGTAGTGTGGCTATGGCGCGAACAACGTCAGTTGGTCGAGAGGTTGGCGCAGGAAGCGCTAAGGGCCGCGCGGATCGTGCCATAAGTGCTCTGGAAAATCAATTTTCTCTTGATTTTCACGCTGATAGCGCCATAGGTGACGCGGATGGCGCCACAGGTCTCGAGAAGTTGGCGTTGATGGCGTGGGGTTGGCGGTGTTAGTGCCAGACCACCGACATTGTGGCGCGGATCGCGCTAGACCTCGGGCAGGCTGAGTATATAAGGGTCAAACGCGATTTTTGAAGGAAAAGTCAGCTCTTTCTTCTTCCCCACGACCTAGCCTCCATTAGAGCTTGTTCCAAGCTTTATAGGACCCTATATACTAGCCTAAACACCTCCCTATGACCTTTAATCTTCAGAGAAACCTTTGAAAGCTTGAATCCTTCAATTCTGCTCTTGGAAAACCCCTTTTGAGTGAGAAGTGGAACCCCAGAGGAAAAAGCCCAGAGAACTTGAGTCTGGCGAAGAACCACGGTGTATAAAGGACATAAAAGCTCGAGGGAGTTGTCCTGAGGTGTTTTTAGTCGCCACTAAGGTAAGAGACTCAAGTTTTTCCGTTTAATTTTGATCCTGGGGGGTTTTTATGAATAGTGACCCATATGAGCTGGGGCTAGAATTAGCCCAGGGTCCTGTAGAGAAACTTGGTTAGAGCGAGGAATAGATGAAGGATTAGCTTTCAGTTTTTGATTTTGATGACTTTGAATCTTGGCTCTGTATATGCCTGTGTGACTGGTGTAGAGTCACTTGTTGATGGTTCTCTGATAGGTTAGAGCCTTGATTGTGTTGTGTTGAGCCCAAATGGCTAGTTGAACGAGACTTTGAGTGGAACTCAGTCCGTTCTAGTGATAATTGAGTTTAAGGCTAAGGAAAGCTATGCCCTGTATGAATGTGCATTGAGTCTGGAAGACTCAGAGGCTTGGCTTATGGCCTTGAGGGACCTTGGATGGTCTGTGGACAGCCTGGTGTGGGGCTGAGCTTGACTGAACCTTAGGATAGGGGAATTCTGATATAATATGTTCTGTGAATTGTATGCCTGAGGGCTTATTTTGATATAAGAATTTCATGTGCCTTGATTAGGCTTTGATTCTGAGACTGTTGTGGGGAAGCCACAGACCTGGGAAGGAACTGCAGACTGAGACCTTACCAGGTAAGTTCAGTGTTTCTGGGGATGAATTCTCGCTTTGGTTGCACATCACATTCCTGGGGAGTGTTGGTCATGATTCATGATGCATGCATTGGCTTTGGCATGGATTGTATTGATTTTATATGCATCTGCATTGGATATATGTGTGCCGTGATTTCGATATCTGTTGGCCAATGGATAAATACCGACATTGAGGAGCTCTGCCGTGTATTAAGGGCGTTGAGGAGCTCCGCCCATGGCCAATAGATGAATACCAGGCATCGAGGAGCTCTGCTGGGTTTTCAGGGTATTGAGGAGCTTCGCCCATGGCATTGAGGAACTCTGCCATATCTTGACAGGTACTGACGTTGAGGAGCTCCGTCAGGGCGTTGAGGAGCTCCTCCAGGCATTGAGGAGCTCTGCCACCTGTCATGTGTCTATGATTATGTTTATGATTCTGATATGTTGAGGGCCAGAGGGCCAGGCCAGTGAGCCTTGTTTGTTATATTGCCTGCATGTGTGTGGTGGATTTGTGAGCCAGGGTGGGAATGATTTCCCAGGAACCCTGAGCTTACTGAGATATGTTATCTCACCCCGTGTGGGGTTTTTCTATGATTTCAGGTGACCATTCTAGAAAAGAAGATCAGTCTCAGGGCAAGAGGCCCAACAGAGACTAGGCTGCTTGACTGAGGAGCGGCATGGAGAGCTTGAAGGCTCTATTTTGTTTCTGTTTTGATGTATAGTTCTGTATACCCTCGAGGAGGGTTGTTATTCTTTTGTATCACCACAGGGTGGTGTGAACTCTGATGTATATATGTACAGAACTATTTGAGTTTATGATATGAGATTTTCCCTGAGTATATATTTGTTATACATGTGACAATCTGCCTAAGTATTAGTTATCTATCTTACTGATGTATGTTATGAGAAAATCTGGATCAGTAGGGGTATGATATGGGTTCTTATGTGTTTATTGTTTGTGTTTTCTCGATTATATTTGTGATTCCATACATAATGTATCAAGAAAAGCGATTCTATGCTTCCGCTACGTTATTTAATCATGTTTTATGCACTAATATGATATTATTAATGATAACACATAGGAGGCCTACGGGGTGTTACAGAAAGACCATGTAATATTGTGAAACAAGGGTTAGAAAACACAAACAGAGCAAGCTATACAATAAAATTCCATGGAACCCAGATACTATGTAGCAAACTAGAATTGGAAATATTCATTAATTTTAAGAATATTATCATTCCTTTCCTCAACATTAACGGGCCAACACATTTATAGATTAACAATTGCTAATTGATTATTCAGCCTCTTCTTCTTTCAAGTACATATTTTGAAAAATTAGAAAAAAAAACCAAGAGTAAACATAGCATTCTACTTAAACCAGGGATGAAATGCACAAGTTGCACCGAATTTGATATATTTAGGATAATATGTATGTTACTCAATTGAGAGAAAAAATAGAGTAATATGTGTGTAATTCTTCATTGTCCAGAAAAGGAACAAAATTTAATTAATAGGAATTTACCCATTCTACAAGAAAAAATATTAAATTTTCTAAAACAATGAAAAAGAAAATAAGCACTTTTAAATATTTTCTAAAACAATCTTATTATCGTAAGGCTTTTAAATATTTTCTATATTGCTTTCTGGAAACATCAAACAATCATAAGCACCATATGAGGGGATCAAGTACCAATAACAGCATAAAAACCAACTACAAACTTCGTGGGCTGATTTGAATTAAGCATCTTTAGGAATCTATCTATTTATAAATGGCAATTTCAAATATAAGTGTGAGGCCCTATGATGGGAAAAGGGTAAAATAACAAAAATTTCATATTCAATTTGACATATGAAAATGTAATAGGTAAGGAGTTTGTTATTTTAAACTAAAACATTTATATATCTCAAGGTGAAACCTCTAAGATTCAAATGGGACATGGCTACTAGGTTTTGACTTTAGAGAGCCCTCTAGCATTAATGAGAACAATCTATAAGAAAGAAGGAAACAAGAGACTTAGATAATGAACCTGAGATACAACACCTAACTACGATCAAGTTGCAAGTATGTTGCCACTGGACCAAATGCAGAATCATCAAAAGAAATTCAGAAAAGAAGCAAACTTCACAATACATCATTATAAACCCAATCTAGCTAATTAATTTCTATGCTTGATCTTTACTGATTCATTTGAAAGTGAGCATGAGATTAATGAATATAATCATTACATAGATGAATCAATAGAATTCATAAATATCAAAAAATATAGTCTTAAATAGTGATACCTCTAAAATCTTAAACTCATGTTCTTGGGCACAAGCATAGACATCTACAGACTTGCCACTCTGCAGCATAACAAACTCATGCATTAGCAACCAGTAAGTTATGAACAAACAAGTGTTTACAGTTATACTAAAAAGTTATGGCACTTTTGTTTCTCGAATGTGTTGTTTTATGCTATTAAAATCTAACGTAGAGTTTCACCTCTTTTTTTTATGCCTTTTTTAGAGATAATTAACAGCCACAAATAACAACAAATAGAAAACAAACTAAGATATACGAATTAAGTAAAATAAATTCAATAAGAAGCAGAAGAAATGCTTGACCTTAAAGGCCTTTGTTGGCTTGTACTTATGTATCCATAAGCTGCTCTCAGCCTTACCTTTAAAACTATGGTAGTAAGACCACACACTGCAAGGCAGGATATACTCATCATTACCACTATAAAAAAGGGTCTTTTTCTCTTTCTCAACATTCCCTATAGTCTTTTTTTTGCTTCTTTTTTTTTCACTGCCAAACTCCCTTGCCCATCTCTTTTTCAAAAATTAAATTCCAAAAAAAATAGGCGATGGTAAAGGGGGGCACGAACAATTATTGAGCATATATTAAAATGAATCATGGTGTCATGGAACAATGAAGGAGTAAACATTTTATAAGAAAAAGCTTACAAAGAGTGTGAGAGCAATAAGTACAGCCATTATTGACCATCTGGTGTGATGAGGAAAACCATCTAACAGTTTCCTTGCAACCATACCTAGAACATAGCTACAGGGACAATGATAAGAAATATCGATATAAATATAGATTTCCATCAGGTCCAAATATAAGCCTTCCTCCACAAACAAATACTTGAAAAAAAAATTGAACCACAAATTTAGAAAGCGATGGAGAACGCACTTGTGGACCTCAAATTTGTAGCTCGAAGGGAGCATGGAGATTGCGCCGTTCAAAACAGGGCCACCACTTGCTCTTTACTCCTATGACAACACACTTGCTGTACACCCATTCGTGATATGAGCGGAGGAGGGCTTGGCACAGCCGATGAAGGGAGAGGAGCCACCGCCGGGGAGGCTGATGAGGGTGACGGAGGAGAGGAGGGAGGGGGAGACGTAGAGGGGAGGGGTTTTGGGTTAAGGTTGAGTATGTGAGGACGAGAGTAGAGGAGAGGAATGGACGTGTGGGAGAAAGAAAAGGTGAAAACGATTGAGACGGGTCGAACCACGAAAAGTAAAGAGGCAAATTTCAAGGACGGGTTTGAAAAAACCGTCTTTGTAAACATGTTTCAAAAACGTTTTTGCAATAACTGGCTTTGTAAATTTGTAATTATTTACAAAAATGTTACTGTTACTTAAACAACGACGGTTTCATAGAACCGACTTTAAATGTGCGTCATAAAAAGTAACATTTGTAGTAGTGAATTTATTATTGAAGATAGATTATAGATTAGATATTATTTTTTTAAAAAACAAATCCCACATACTATTTGTATACTAATAATAGTAGGTTAAAAACATGTAATTATTTTAATATAGTTGGTCTGGTTTTAATAGAAAAAATAGCATATGAATTTTGGTTTTTATATTAAAATAATTGTTTTGGTGCATTTAAGGTACCTTGTACAAACTTAATAGATACAAAATACTAAGTTGATTTGTACAAATTGACTAAATGATGATTAGAAACAAATTGCGTAAAATAATAATTAACAATAAGTGATAATGCAATTATTGAATAGGCATTATTTTTTAATTAAGTTAATTATTTAGAATAATTATGATTCATATCCAAACAAAATATTGACGAAACAACCTACATGACATGTGTACTTTAAACTTTAAGAGTATCTCTTGAATCGTCATGTGTATTACGAACCTTGGAATGGATTCTTAAATTTATTATTATAGATAGATAGATTATAGCTTAGAAACTATTGGTATAAAAAATAAATCTATTATGCTATTGGTATACTAATAATGATAGGTTAAAAGCATGTAATTATTTCAATAAATTTAGTCTATTTTTAATATAAAAATAGTATAAGAATTTTATTTTTTATATTAAAATAAATATTTTGGTGCATTTACAACACATTGTATAAACTTAATTATTTATAAAAATACTGAATTGATTTGTACAAATTTAATTAAATTTTAATATAAATAAATTGTGTAAAAAAGATAATTGGAAATAAATTATAATTCCATTATTGAATAGGCATTGATTGTTTTTTTTTTTTTTGTAATTAAGCTGATTCTTTGCAATAACTATGATTCATATATGAACAAAATATTGATGACACAACATATTATGACACATGTTATCCGAACCTTTTTGTGGATGACACATGTACTCTGAACCTTAAGAGTGTATATTAAATCGTTGTGTGTGTGAGTTATAAACCTAGGACAACCGATTTGATCTTTACTTAATCAATGTTTATTGCTTTATGAATAATTATTTAAATATAGAGGGTTGAAACCATAAATAAATATATTAGAATAAAAATTATTATAAAAACTTTTGAAAAATGTAGTTGGGACAATCAATTAAGAAATAAACATATTCATATGAAGTGTGTCCAACTTCAAAATATATATATATATATACACACACACACACACAACAATAGTATTGATCAAATTCTTCTGCATGCATAATGCATTCAATGCAAGAAGAAATATCATTGAATGCATATAGAAACATAGCAATCGCCTTAATTAATTTCTTTGCGTCATCTTCTTGTCTCTTCTCATGTGTTGTTCATATATTACTTTAGCTAACGTGATTAGTAATTAACCATGAAGATTAAACTCGATCATCAACAACAAAGAAATTATAATGTTATACATGAATCTCATCATCATTCATCACCATTGTTCATTTGATCCATCATATATATATATATATATATATATATATATATATTACATACCAAAAAATGTTAATTAGTCAATGTCAACAAAAAATACTTGATAATAAAGAACCTAAATTGTAAAGTTTTTTAATAAATAATATATGCACTGATAGAGTACAATTTTTTACTTTATCTTTCATCATAGTATTTATATTATGATATTTTAGTTCAAGTCTAATAAAACAACCTAACCCAAATCTAAAAGTTTTACATTGATTTTGATTATGAATTTGTCCAAATCCAATTACTTGTAAAAATATTAGATTAGGTGACTCATTAAAGGAGTTAAAATTCACCTGTCACTTATTATTTCTTTTATTTACAAAATTCAAATTCAACATTTTTTTTAAAGAAAACCAAGTTGATTGTCACTTAATCAACATTCATTGTATTATGAATAATGATTTAAGTATAGAAGGTTGAAAGCACAAATAAATTTGGATAAAATTATTATCAAAACATCACATGGAAATATTTAGAAGTTACACACTCTTGTATGAAATCAATGTCCTGGAGACAATCAATTAAGAAGTTAAATATACATATACATGTGAATTGTGTCCAACTTTACTAAAATTTTATTATATATATACAACAACGATAATGAAATTTGTCTGCATGCACGATGCATTAAACACTTAAAGGCCATTGAATGCATATGAGAACATAGCAATTGCTTTACTTAATTTCTTTAAGTCATCTTCTTCTCCATCCCATTTGTGTTGTTCATATTTTAATTTTGTTAAAGTAGCTGCTAATTAACCATAGAAATTAAACTCGTCAACAACAAAGAAATTGTAACGTTGCACATCAATGTCATCATCACCTGCATTCATTTGTTCCGCCGTATATAATCCTTCTATTTTTTCTACCAACTATATATAATATACGAAAATGTTAATTAATTAGTGTCTAGAAGATAGAATTGATAATAAAGAACTTAAATTGTAAAGTTTAATAATAAACAATATATGCACTAATAAAGTAAAGATTTTTACATTATAATTCAATTACCAAATAGTATAAATAAAAAGTGACACTGTGTTCTATTCTTTAATTATTTGCCTTGTAGTAAGTTACACATTTGTAGAAGTGTGTGTATGTGTGTTATAAGGAAGAAACCAACAATGGGTCAAGAATATCAGACCCTAAAATGTAATAGAATGGATGGTGGTAGTAGTGGTGGTAAGGTGGTGGAAGATCATGTAAAAAAGGATAATTAGAAATAAATGATAATTCAATTATTGAATAGACATTCATTATCTGTACTTAAATTGATTATTTGTAATAATTATAATTTATATCCAAATCAAATATTGATGAAGCAACATATCATGACACGTGTCATATGAACCTTTATGGGGATAACACAAGTATTTTGAACCTTAAGAGTATCTCTTGAATTACCATGTGTGTTGCATACCTAATAATGGATTCTCAATTTTATTATTATATATAGATAGATCGATTATAGATTAGATACTATTTGCATAAAAAATCAATTAGTATACTATTTGTATACTAATAATGGTAGGTTAAAAGTATGTAATTATTTAAATAAATCTGGTAGAATGTTTTTGGTATATTTGCAACACGTTGTACAAATCTAATTATATAAAAATACTAAATTAATTTTCACAAATTTTTTAAAATGATAATTAGCATTAAATTGTGTAAAAAATTAATTAGCAAAAAATGATAATTCAATTACTAAACTGATTTTTTGTAATCAAGCTCATTAATTATTTCCAATATTTATGATTCATATCTGAACCAAATATTGACAAAGCAACATATCATGAAATATTTCATCTGAACTTCTATGTGGATAAAACATGTACTTTGAACCTTAAAATGTCTCTTGAATAGTCATGCTTATTACGATCCTGAAAATGTATTCTCAAATTTATTATTATATGCATAGACTAGTACGGGACCGTGCGCATACGCAGTGGCGGATTTAGGACCTTGAATCAGTGGGGGCAATTTATTTAAAAAATAAAAATTGATAACTGTCATTATTATATGGAATAGTTGGATTCAAATACGAAGATAAGATAAACAAAATATGAAGTTTTAACATAAATATTTGCATTTTATTAAAAAAGATGGTGCATTTATTTACTCTTACATGTAAACTGGTAAGGAGATTCAAATACATAAAATTAAGGGGTTCAAAATATAAAATTATGGGGTGCAAAATATGATATTTTTTTTCATTTTATTAAAATAAGATGGTATATTTACTTATTCTTACATGTGAACAGATAAGGAATTTCAAATACATAAAATTAGATGGTGCAAAATATAAAATTATGGGGTATAAAATATAATATTTTAGGACAAATACTAGTGATTTTATTGAAATGAGGGGGTGCAGCTGCCCACCCTCAAATGCATGTGGCTCCGCCGGTGCGCATACGCACTGGTTAGTTATACATTGAAGTGCACATTATCACATTAAGGACAAATAAAATATAAAACCAACTTATATATATACATATATATCCATACAAATATAAACCATATAGGTAGTCTAGAACAACTTGTCACTCTTGCATAAAGTTTCTATTAACAGAAAATATAAAAGTTGAAAGTATTCAAAGCTGTTTGTTACAATCAACATATCCACCAGTGAGCAATGTTACAACCTTGGTAGGGAAATTCCATAATAAACTCGAAATTAGCCCTTAAATTGTTTGCTCGTGCAAAAGTCTTCCAACCAGCACCTAATTTAGCGCTTTTTCTCCAGTGGTTAAATACAATCTTGCATACAACTGTCCCTTCAAAACAAACTGTTGTGAAACCTGTATCCTTAAGGTAGCAATACAGTTCACTGGGAACATCCTGAAATCACGAAACAATGTTGTCAGATATATGTAGTAAGCATTCATTAAAAAAATAAAAATTTGAGTATTTAGCTGAAACTTACCAATGCACTTGCAGAAACCTTATACTCATTCAGCCAAACACGGAAAACAGAACACTCAGGATTCTGTTTGTAAAGGGAGTGCCATTTTGGAAATGCTTTGGGCTCAGAGGCAGTTTTAAATACAGTAATACGAAACACTGATTCTCCATAATGTGTCAATGTTACCTGACAATTACCTTCAAGATGATAAAATTGTCTAACTGATGGCCAACTTACGCGAATCTGAGGATTTTTCTGACACATGTTGTACTTTACCATATGATGATTGCCATTAGCATCAATTAGATGCCATGTCTCATCCAGCTGGTCTTTCCATTTTAGTGCCCAGCTTCTAGGAATCTCTGCATATGGCTACATGTATGATAAAAACCAACAGGCAATCAGTTATCTACATAATGGTATATGTACATGAAACTAAATGATCATAATAGCTTACCAAATCTGTAACATGTATAGTGTTGATACAGTGTTCAGATGTTCTTTCAATCTGCATCATTTGTTCATCCATTTCTTTTGTATTAACTTGATTATGATCCATTCCTAATGACTTGAAAAAAGACATAATACTTATCAATTGGGTTAAAAGGCACATGATTTAGGAAGACAAGAATAAATGGTAGACAGGGAGACTTTGAAAGACTATCATTGTAATTTAAAAAAAGTTACAAAAAACAAAGTCATAAAAAACATATATAAAAAGCTAGAAAACACCTCAAAATATGAAATGTTGAGAATATAATGCACAAGTAAGGTGTCAACCCATAAACATATGGAAAGTAAGGTGTCAACCCATAAACATATGAAAAGTATGAAATCCAATAAGGGAGTGGATACTGTCTAGTCTCTAGATACTTGAAATAATCAGAACAGAACATGATATCATGTAGGGAGAAACTAATAAGCAAATAACACTGGTTTGCCTAAGTTCTTTAGCAATTCTGCATGCAAATGTTTCGGAAAAAAAATATAAATAAGATCTATTGGTTGTCAAATTACCTATTAACTATATAACTTGCAAGTGGAACAAAACTGTGAAAGGAGGCACAAGTCAATGATCTAAAAAAATATGCGAAATAAGATTATCTCACTTTAAAATTTGTAGTTATATTATCAGAGCGCAAATTGCTGATATTGAAATCCTAATTTTCAGAGCACAAATTGGCAATGCTTCCTGTGGAGCCCAAACTTGGCAAGATACTCATTTTGATAGATAAAATAGACACAGTAAATTTAAATTATGACTATCATAGAAATAAGATTATCTCAATAATGAAATATCTAACTCAATAGCTAACTGTGAAAAAAATTTCCTTGAAACCTACAAAATAACCATAACAGTGTGTGTGTGTGTGTAAAATGGAAACTGATTTTTAAAAATTATAGATTGCTTTAAAAACACTGATAAGAACAACTTATTTAATATGTTTGCAATTCAAAACATCCAAGTACAAGGTATACTGTGACATTGAAACAAAGAACCATTATTAGTGTGTGTGTGTGTGTGTGTGTATTGTTGCTGGTCTTAGTGTACCAGATCCATCTGTGATGTTGTCTGACAAGAAGGATGTAAGTTTTTGTTATGATCACTGCTAATATTTCCTCCTCCCTGACTTTTATTTGTTTGCTGAACTTGAGATGTACTCTTAATAGTAATGGTGGTGGATTTTATAAGTTTTGATGGTATCAAGTGAGACTAGGTATTTTCAAGAGTATTATACTGGAAGTAAACTATACTCAAATTCGTAGACTTATCAAGCATGCACTCTGAATTGGTTGATACTTGTAAATGGTAAATAATATAACAATTATCAACCATACACTATAGGAAAATGACAGGCAAAAGCTTTAAGGCAAACTGATTTTTAAAAATTATAGATTGCTTAAAAAACACTGATAAGAACAACTTATTTAATATGTTTGCAATTCAAAACATCCAAGTACAAGGTATACTGCGACATTGAAACAAAGAACCATTATTAGTGTGTGTGTGTGTGCCTATATTGTTGTTGTAACGACCTCTTCTACTTCGCTTTTATTTCATATTTATTTTATAAAATTACGGGTTTTTTTTTCTAAAAACAGAAAGAATAAATGTTTAAACGAATCTTGGTTGATTTTTAAAAACGAATTTAGAAATGAAGGTTCAAATGAAAATTCCGTTGGTTCAAGAACGAGTTTAAAAATTATAAGAGTTTTACGCATTATTTAAATTGTATAGTCCATGGCGTTCACACATTCATTATTACATATCCATAGTCCCATATATAAACAATCCATAGTACAGCACAAGCATAGATCGTCATAAGCAGACAAACAGCACACAATCTTCATCCTATCTTCTCATACGGCATCCATATCACTGCTTTTCTGCTCGCCCAAATAATTTGGGGTCATCACAGGTGTCAACCACCAGACACAACACAGGGTCAGTCTTGATAAACAAAATTTAAATATCAACAGACAAATAATAAATATATATGAGTAATTATACAGATATATATATAAATAAATCATTTTCACACCTAATTGTCATGATATGCATGTTTATCTTATTATATGATGCATGACTGAGATCTCAGCTTCTCAACGTCTCAACGTCTCAATAATTGTGGCCACAATCAGATAACCCCACCCTCACCTTGGTGGAACGAACTTATCCATCCCGTCAGGGTAGCCCAGTGGCGCGTAGGATTATCACTTCCATCCATGTGATCATCATGGTGGTGTGGTCCTCACTGTCTCAACTACCCCCAAGTTTTCACACGTATGGAACTCAGTTTAGTTATCTGACACACCTCTTCATGAGGATCGTCTCATCGTCTCAAATTCTACCCCACCGGGTAGATGCACATGAAAATGCATACATGATTCATTTTACATCGTTTAATTATTCTTTTCT
>PYAF01000232.1:65068-79448 GCA_007407185.1 Glycine tomentella
CAAGTGGGAGGAGCCATCCGTAGCTTGCTTTGCTTCTTAACATCTTTGGTTAATTTTAAGGTCATGTGGGGAACCAATGAGAGTTTAGGAAGACTTTTCAACCATTGGTATCAACCAATCAAAGCAAAGTGGACTTTTCTTCATTTGTTACTTTCTTTTCCTATTGGTCCTACGGTTTGCTTTGTATTTGTGAAGCCAATTCCTTCAATTCTTGCTTCAACCGTGACTTGCTTTTCTTTGAGTTAGATTCCTTTTCATTTAATGCTTATTCCCCTTGTCCCCCCATAATTGACTTACTCTCCCTTAAGTAGCTTCTTATTGGTTGCTTGTTTGACCAAGTACACTCCTTGCTTCCTTATCCTTCATGTGGTCCCCTCATCCCAAAGCTATCCTTGGTTGTTTATTTTTCCACCTATCCGTAGCTTGCTTAGTTTATGCCAAATAATTTTTGCTTTTTACCCCAAAAACCCGTATTACTAAAATACTCACTATGAATTGGTTCACCGTTGGATCTTCCTAGAATTTTAAAGGCATACTCCTATCCCATATATCTAACTTTTGACCGTTGGGATCGTGGATATAATGCTTATAATTTCCTCCGTATACAAAAGAGTCAAGAAGAAGTTTTTCTTTTAATGCATGTAATGGCAAACTCCTATTTTTTATTGATTCGCTTCACTTTTAATTATTAAAATTACTCATCACACTTATTAAATTAGTCTATTTATCCCATAATTAAGAGAAAACTCCAAAGATTATGACTATTCTCTCCATACAATTTTCTGATACCTGAAGTAGTCTAGATTAGGCTCTTTTCAAATTATCTTCCAAAATTCCTAAAAATTACTGTTTAGGATTTTCTGCCCCTAATCATGTTAATAATGTGTTGTCTAAAAGTATTCTATCCCATACTTAGGTTCCCACAATTTTCTAAAGTCATCTTGGTCAGTTTTGATCCAGGGCATTTTGGTAATTTTGCCCCTCACTCTAGGGGTAAAATCGTCATTTCCAAAAATGTTCAGGGAAACTCTGTAATTGTCACCCTAAGGGTATTCTGATCATTTAAACATCCCAGAGTATTTATAAAATTTCCTCCTTCATATATCTTACTAAAATACCTAGGGACAATTTGGTCATTTCCAAAATGTCCAAGGGTATTTTCGTCATTTCCCTTAAATCCTTCTGTACTGTTTCTAGTTAACATTTTACCCCAATATTTGACTGTGATTCCAAAAATTTGGGGTGTTACACTTAGTGTACCAGATCCATCTGTGATGCTGTCTGACAAGAAGGATGTAAGTTTTTGTTATGATCACTGCTAATATTTCCTCCTCCCTGACTTTTATTTGTTTGCTGAACTTGAGATGTACTCTTGATAGTAATGGTGGTGGACTTTATAAGTTTTGATGGTATCAAGTGAGACCAGTTATTTTCAAGAGTATTATACTGGAAGTAAACTATAATCAATTTAGTAGACCTATCAAGCATGCACTCTGAATTGGTTGATACTTGTAAATGGTAAATAATATAACAATTATCAACCATACACTATAGGAAGATGACAGGCAAAAGCTTTAAGGCAAACTGATTTTTTAAAATTATAGATTGCTTTAAAAACACTGATAAGAAAAACTTATTTAATATATTTGCAATTCAAAACATCCAATTACAAGGTATACTGCGACATTGAAACAGAGAACCATTATGACCACACATATACCTTGTATCAAAACCAACACAAAAACGATGAGAGTGATGAAGCATAAAAGCGGAATTTGGTATCCATTTATACATGCAAAAGGAGAAAAACCAAGAAAAGAAATAGACAGAGATCAAACATACATGCAAAAGGATAAGAACCAAGAAAAGAAAGAGGCAGTGTATATCCACTATATAAACAAATAAATAGAGTATATACATATCAATTCAGAGTGCATGCTTGATAGGTCTACGAATTTGAGTATTGATGCGCATTATCTACAAAATTGTTCGAAATGCTTAAAAAAAAAAACCTAAACTCAGGCATTGATGATAAGGAACATTGTACTTACCAGGAGAGTGGACGGTTGCCTGAGTGTTGATGCGCGCCTTTGCCTGAGTGATCCTTCTCACCGTGGTTTGCTCTGCCCTGACTTCTGAGTGAATAAGTTGCAGAGGCTATATGTGTGACCTTTCCGTTCCTGTATTGCAGTTTGCCTTTGTATTTCGTTTAAATTTTGAAAGGCATAAAAGCATTTTAAAAAATATATTTTTAATTTAAAATTAATTTCCTATAAGCAAGGAATTGAATTAATTTGTGATTTTTGCCCACTTATAATCTGTTTATTCTAACAGATAATTGGAAGTCATGGCCCTATATTTTTATAAACTCAAATTTGAATCTCAATCATAATTTAAAATATATTTATTTATGATATTATTATAAACTAATTTAAAATAATAACAACAAATGATCTTATAACAAATAATCAAACAATAATTTTCTTAAAAATACATTAATTAAAGACTATTATACTGACTATCATAATAATTGAATTAAATTAAAAAAACTTAAAAAATTCCAGATTGTTTATTAAATTTAAATAATAAAACTAATAATTTTCTTATTTTTTAGAATGTCACCCAAAACAGTTTTAAAAAATATCATGATTGATGAAGAATGTATTTATTTTATTGATAAGTCCAGCCATATCCTGTTTTATTCATTCACTCATGTTAAATTATTTTGCCAGTTTAAAATATATTGAAGAATATACTACATATCCAATGATAAAGCTAAAAGCATTTTAAAAAATATACAATGACCCATTGACATAGCGTTGGCTTTTGAATTTAAAATTAATTTCGTATCAGCAAGGAATGAAATTATTTTGTGATTTTTGTCTAATATATAAAAACAAAACCTCTTTTAACAAATGGTTGACAGAATTGGGTTATTGTCATCTCTTTAGCCTAACAAATAATTGGAAGTCATGGCCCTATATTTTTATAAACTTAAATTTTAATCTCAATCATAACTAAAAATATATTTATTTATGATATTATTATAAACTAATATAAATTAATAACTTTTGTGATCTTATAACAAATAATTAAACAATTATTTTCTAAAAAATATATTAACTAAAGACTATTATACTGATTATCATAATAATTGAATTAAATTCAAAAAACCTAAAAAATTCCAGATTGTTTATTAAATTTAAATGATAAAACTAATATTTTTTTTTATTTTTTAGAATGTCACCAAAACACAGTTTTACAAAATATCATGATTCATGAAGAATGTATTTATTTTATTGATAAGTCCAGCCATGTCCTGTTTTATTCATTCACTCATGTTAAATTATTTTGCCAGTTTAAAATATATTGAAGAATATACTACATATCCAATGATAAAGCTAAACTTGTCACATGGCTACTTTGGTACAAGGAAGATTGGAATCTAACCTTAAATTGTTAATTATTTCTCTGTTCTGAATCTGATTCCTGGAATGTTCTTTAGCCAACCAGGGAAACCACTGAAAACCAATCAAAGAAAATCTGTTCTCAGCACATACTGAAAGGTAACAGAAGTCTACAAGGAAGTGCAAAAAATTGTAGAAACTGCTCTTAAATTACTGGAGAATAAAGTGGGATCACTTCATCATATATATGCTAGTATGACTCGTGGAATTGTGAGCAGGCTTTCATGTGGTGCTGAGGTTCAGAGATTGTGGTTTTTTGGCAGATGAAAGGTTCAAACAAAATGAACCATCAATAAAATCATACTAAAATTGGGCTACCTCACATAAAAACAGTCAAAACAAATGTTCGTAAACATAATCAACAATAATTGAAATTTCTGTCAATTTTTAAATTTCTACCCAAATTGCTAGTTTGTTGCATCATAGTTCATTTTTGTACCTCTTTAATTTCAATAACCCAAAGTACTAAATGGTATTGATACTTCACAGCAGACTAATGCGAAACCTGTAAGCACTTTGCAAATCTTTTTCAATATTTTTTCCTAAAATTGCTATCTCACATAGTTCATTTTAGAACCCAAGCTCTTAGAAGGATTCGCTAATGCCAACAACCCAAAGTCCTAAGAATATTGATTCCTCGCAACAGATTATAATGCAAAAGTTCTCCAGTAGGCTAAATTCAAAATAGGCTTTAGTGTAAGGAATAGACAATTGTGAGGCAAATCATCATGTGAACACCTAGTGGAATAAGGCTTTTGTTGTTTTTGAACAAATCATATGAACAAATTAAATGAACACAAACTGGAAGATTAATTTATATGTTGCATGTGTCATAAGCAGAGAACCATGATTGGTCTGCCAAATTTGCAAGTTCACTATCCTCTTCGTTACAAAACAACTCAAATTGACCATTAACATTGTTTGGCACGCTGGTGTCATCACAAGTAGGCGTGACAAGGTCATCCAAAGTAGGTTGTATTTCTTCATTAGGCAAATGTGTTTTGGCAAGTAGCTTATTAAGTGTGCTAATCTCCTTGTCATGTTTTTTCTTCGATTTATCAAATTGTTTGTAAGCCTTTGTAGCTTCCTGCTCTGCATCCATCACCCACTTCTGCCATCATGTAGTATTTGTCTAACCCAATAAAACTTATATCTTTTGAAATAGACTCTCAATACTAAGATTCATCCTTGTGTTAACAGAAGCAAAATTCATAGACAGGTAGTGCCATCATGGAGTAAAAAATAAAAGCATAACTTTGTGATACGAACTATTGTGATAGGCTTCAGTTGCTATTGTGAGGAAGGTGGCCCAGCAATTTTTAAATGTCAATATTAACAGATTAGATAAAGTTGTACACGGATAATTGGTGTGAGGAACATGTGCCAGCAATATTGAAATGTGGCCGCAACATGGCAACACCTATTATAAGCAACCATGTTCAAAATTGGGGAAGTAGAATACTAACACCAAGAAACAATCAACTACCAACGAACAAATGTTAAGACTAATTTGTATGAATGGATATCCAAAATGCAGTATCACAGAGTTTACAGCAATGTCAAGACTAAAAGCATAATAGGTAACTACTATAATGTTTTCATACATATTGGTACCAAGTTATAACATACTACAAATTTTAGAAAACTTCTTTAAAAACTACATTTGTAGTAACATTCTGTTGTTTCCCTTGTTTGTCATGAATGAGTATTTTTAAACCAGCTCTATTGGTAACTCTTGAAAATGCAACGTAAAGTTGCCCATGGCTAAAAACAGGATTTGGTAGATATAAACCAACAATATGTAGAGATTGCCCTTGCGACTTATTTATTGTCATAGCATATGAAACTATAATTGGGAATTGTCTTCTAATTAGCTTGAAGGGCCAAGGAGATTCTGATGGTGATAATGACATCTGTGGAATATACACCATATTACCAATGTTTTTACCAGAGATAATGCGGCCTTCAATAACATGATTAGCCATCCTTGAAACAATGAGCCGTGTACCATTGCACAATCCTTCCGTTTGATCCAGATTTCTAATCAACATAATAGGAGTGTCTATTTTTAATCTGATTGCATGATTTGGAATTCCAGATGCTTTTAATGAGTGTAGAAACTCAGGTGTAACTGATTGGTAAGGTTGACTGTCCACAACATCTGTCATGTCAATGGAATCAGAGCTTAGATATTCTTTTTCGTCACCTGGAATAATGCTTAGAACATGATCATTTATTTTGTCCACAATCTCAATTGTTGAAGCTAGAATAGCCCTGCTATTCAGAAATGATTCATCTCGATATTTCTGCTGGAGATCAGGATATGTATGTGTGACAATTGAATCAATTGGATCAGTGAAATCTGTAATAAGTAAATCAGGTGGAATTTCTATGTCATAAAATCCATCACTACCTGTGCCTAGACTTCCATCACCAATAGCTAAAAGCCACTCAGAAAATTGGCTAATTTGCTGAGCATTTGTTGAATCTGAATTAAGATGCAAGCGCATGTTCTTGGTCAATTTTAATATGGTGCAGTATTCCCACAGGTACGAAGCATTAATGGTAGCACAAACAATATCTGATCTGCTGCCTCTAGGTATTACTGGTAAAATTTGGCGAAAGTCACCTCCAAAAACGATAACTTTTCCACCAAATGGCAAAGTTCCTTCTGGAGATCTACACATTATGTCCTTCAGGGTTCTGTCCAATGCTTCAAAACAGAATTTATGTGCCATTGGTGCCTCATCCCATATTATTAAATGTGTTGCCTGTAACAGACCAGCCAACTCACTATCTTGATTGATATTACAAGTTGAGTGTTGTAGTGTAGGAATAGGGATAGAGAACTCGGAATGCACAGTTATGCCATTAGGCAACAACAATGACGCTATACCACTTGAAGCAACTGTTAATACAATTTTTCCTTTGGAACGCAATGCAGAGGCCAAAGTTTTCCACATGAAAGTTTTTCCAGTACCTCCATGGCCATAAAGGAAGAAAGTTTCACCTTGCTACCTAGTTACTGCACTCATGATGGTATCAAATATACTTCTCTGCTCATCTGACATGGAATTAAACAAAAAACAATGTTGAATGGAACATGTACTGCATAACAACAGTCAATCATTCTCCTAATGAATTAGGGTGTTGATATATAACCTGTTAGAGTGGAAACATAATTTTCAAAATCAGAATGCAATTGCTCCTTGTCATATGACTGTTCAGCATATATATATCTGTTTCCATAATAGGTGTTTGAAACACCATTTGGAAAAGGCATGGTAGGAAAATCCTTCAATGATTTTCGGTTGGATTGCAGTATTTGTTCAATCTCTAGCAATGCCAAGTTCTGTAAGTCTTCTATTGGAAGCTGCAAATCTAGGAAAAAAAAGCATACAACTCTGATATGTTTTGATTATGCAGCAATAAAATTAATTCATATGGAAACTATATTATCACAAATTTATACCTGGTATGTTTGCAATTCTCCTTTGCTCATGTAGGATGCCATCAATTAAATAACTAAATGTTTCATTCCAGACATGGTCTGGTTTATCAATGCTATTTGATAAAAGCATTGTAACAAACAATTTTCTTAAGAAGTGGCCAGAACCCCAAAGGTATGCTTCTTTCAAAGCCTCAATGTATTCCTTGTCATCATGCAAGAATCCCATTGCAAAGCATGCTTCTCTAAATGAAGGATAAAGCTGACTATCAATAGTACGAATCTCTTCATAACTGGTTGCTCCTTTCACCACTCCCAACATCATTCTAAGATAATACAATTCTCCAGTACTTGGAGGGACCCAGTTAAGCCTTCCAATTGTGTATCCTCTCTTCCTTGGCTTCCAATGTCTATCCTTGGCGACATATATAAAAGATTTAACGAATTGAATATAAGTTAAATGCTTGGCTTTGCTGTAAATGGTATTAGCATGTAACCAAGATGTAAACATGGAGTCCTTAACGGTAGGCTTTGAGAGCAATGTATCCATGTCATCATCAACTTCAAAGATGACTGAATTTTCACCTGGTAAGTGAAAGTATAGTCGTTCAACAGCAGGGGATCTTTTATGTATATGGAATGAGAATATTCTCCACACTGCTTCACATGGAGAAATATATCAACCATCTACATAGTGTTTGACCTCATCGACACATTCCTCTATTGATCCAAACTCACTTTGCATAGGAACCAGAGTAGCCGTTATATGATCATAGCCTTTATTGATGTATTTGAAGAGATACTTGATAGATGTCGATTGATTGCACCATTCTACATTGAGGTGAGCCTGATATTTTAACAACAGCTTTGCATTGTATGGCACTACGTATCTATTATCTAGTGGCACATGATTTTTTTCAATATATCTCCCATCATTACGCCTTCTATATATAGGATACCCATCTTGGTCAACAACTGTATCAGTTTGCCATTTTTTTGGAAAAAATCTAGAACACCTTCCATCCTTCATACAGGGAGATTTTGTGTTAGCATGGCCACATGGACCATGCATCATGTGATTCTTGACATATTCATAAAGTTCTGGTTGACCAGATGAATCTGGAATTTCAGCTGAGATGATTGTGTCAATATCTGAGGGAGATGGATACTTGCTGGAAGGATGCAAGAAAAGCAATATGTGAGCATGTGGCAATCCTCGCTTTTGGAACTCAATTGTGTAAATATCTGCAGGCAAACAATTATTAATTTTAACAGCATAGAACATATAAATTTGCAATACAATTAACATGTGCAAAGCTTTCAAAATGTCTTACATGCTACAACATCGCCCAATACTTTGTTATGTTTCAAGTCAGCCATCAATTGATCAAGCTTAAGTTTAAAAACCCTGCTCACAATATCTGGCCGATCAGCCATGGTTAGATTCATTGGTGATACAACCCTTTGAATCTCAAGCCAATAAGGATTACAGGTCAATGTCAAGAACAAATCAGGAAACCCAACTTGGCCACATATGGCCATGCCATCAAAGTACAATTGATCCATATACTTGCGGCCACCAACAAAGGACGAAGGCAGAACAATACGCTTCCCATAATTCGAATGTCCCTGTTCTGAGGTTTAACCAGCAATCAATGTGCTATATTTATCACAACGCAATTGCTTTTGATGAGTCCTTATAAACATCAATCGCTCTGATTCCATCATAGTGTAACCATCAACAATAAATTGCTGAAACGGTCTTCGTGACCTCAATAATGTTTGACTTTCATGTTTTCTAGACTGTAGCCTAAAGCACAATAGCTCTTTGATAGTTACTTTGTTTCTCTTTCTCTGATCTGAGTCTTGCATATCTCTGTGCTTGATATCATTGCGGTAGCCATCTTCACCATAAGGAAATAGCAACGAATATTGCAATCCAAGATAACTTGGATGAAGCTCATTGATTCTTTGTAATCTACCACTCTGTTTTTCAATAATAATATCCCTGTTTATAGGTTCAGTTGCGTCTCCAACAATGACTGCAGCAACTTCTGAAACTATTGGCAAATTGTATATCCTCCCATTTGTTTTCCTATCTGAAATTAACTGCAAGTTTATATTCTGTGTTTGACAACTATTATACCTATCTTTCGCCATCCTGAAAGACTTAGTGAACACATTGTGGGTATCAAGCATGTCTTTCAATTTTGCTACAAGCTGTGAATCAAGCCGTTTTTCCCATCTTCAAAACAAAGTAAACATTCAGATGTCAATTTCAGATTTTGATTAAATATAACATATGAAAATTGAAGAATGTGTAACACACCACATGTAATTAACATTGACAGAACAGGACTAACCTTGCTGCCCCAATTCTGTTTTGAATTTCATTTTCAGTGTCATATATATATAGCTGAGCAAACTTTGGACGTTTCCCAGGCATGGGTAGTAGGCTACCAATTAGATGGCATGATTGTCCATGAATCTTATATATTGGTGGGCCTTTTCCATTTAACAAAGATCTATCTATCTTGGCTCCAGGAGAGGTAAAAGCAAACATCATGTTATAAGATCTGATATTGTCTTGGTAATGTAGACTTTCTCTTGAATCTTTATCACATAATAGATGTTGTAGCAGCCTTGGAGGATTTTTAAGAAAAGGAAGTTGTATCTTTCCACCCCGACAACATAGATTATATTTGGCCTTACTCAGATTCTTGGTTTTATTGGTACTTTCTGCACTCCACGTAGCAGCTTCACAGTAGGGACATGTTTGAGCAGGATCTCCTAAATCAACATATCCTAAAAATAAAATAACAATCAAAACACGGTACATAAATGTGATGCAAACATTTTAATTAGTCTTACACATCTAGACCTGTCCCAATAAGGTCAGAATAATCATCACCACAATCTAAAATTGCATCTTGTGATAGTTGAACCTTGGATTTATAATAAAGTAGGCTGAAGATTGAACAGTCATGAAATTAGTACTTTATAATGCTTAAAGATGAGCAGTTCAGAGAAGTCTTTCCTCTCTCAATTATGATTCCTCCATATGCACTTCAAAATGGGACAAAACCCCAACCTGCCCAAAGAAATTTGGGCCTTTCTCTGAGGCTATAAGTTCTAGTTATTGAGTCACTATAATTTTGTAATTTTATGTGCCAAATCAGTTTAACTAATTCATTCAATACTACTATCTGCATAATACACATCAGTGAACCTGTGAATTGAGTATAAATGAAATCTGCCTACAAAGTCAACATCTGATTATCATTAATCACATTCATCTAAACCATTTGACAAAGAAAACCCTCAATTAAACACCAAAATTGAAACATGTTTAAGTTATCGATGCACTAATGTTAATATCACTGTTACCTCCAACTGTATCTTCAGTTGGAGTGGTGTCTTCATTCTGAACAGTTTGGTCTATTTGGTCTGTTGAAGAGGCAACAACAAATTCATCAACTAAATTGCGCCTCACTACTGTATGCTGGCTGAAAGATCTCTTTCTCCTGTTCTGAAAGTTATTTGATTGTGGCGGAGTATTATTGATATTTCCATTTGTTACTCTATCCATCTGTTCTATGGGTAATGTTCCTGTAACACCCCGTAGGCCTCCGACGTGTTATCATTAATAATATCAGATTAGCGCATAAAACATGAATTATATAGCTCAGCAGAAGCACAAAATCGCTTTTCTTGATACATTATGTATGGAATCACAAATATATCATATAACACACACCAAAACAATACGTATCACGCCCCTGCTGATCCAGTTTCTCAAATCACACATCATCTAGACAGATAACTTAAACATACAGGCAGATAATCAATCAAACAACATAAATGCTCAGGGGAAAGTCTCATATACATATATAAATAGTTTTGTACATATATACATCAGTGTTCACACCACCCTGTGGTGATACAAAAGAATAACAGCCCTCCTCGAGGGTATACAGAACTATACATCAAAACAGAATCAAAATAGAGCCTTCAAGCTCTCCATGCCGCTCCTCAGTTAAGCAGCCTAGTCTCTGCTGGGCCTCTTGCCCTGAGACTGATCTTCTCTTCTAGAATGGTCACCTGAAATCATAGAAAACCCCACACGGGGTGAGATAACATATCTCAGTAAGCTCAGAGTCCTTGGGAAATCATTCCCACCCTGGCTCATAGATTCACAACACACATACAGGTAACATAGCAAACATAGCCCACTGGCTTGGCCCTCTGGCCCTAATCATATCACATTCATAATCATAATCGTATTCACAACAAATGACAGGTGGCAGAGCTCCTCAATGCCTGGCGGAGCTCCTCAACGCCCTGACGGAGCTCCTCAACGTCAATACCTGTCAAGATATGGCAGAGCTCCTCAATGCCATGGGCGGAGCTCCTCAACGCCCTGAATACCCAGCAGAGCTCCTCAATGCTGGTATTCATCTATTGGCCATGGGCGGAGCTCCTCAACGCTCTGAATACACGGCAGAGCTCCTCAATGACGGTATTCATCCATTGGCCAACAGATATCTCAATCACAGCATACATATATCCAATGCAGATGCATATAAAATCAATACAATCCATGTCAAAGCCAATGCATGCATCATGAATCATGACCAACACTCCCCAGGAGTGTGGTGTGCAACCAAAGCGGGAATTCATCCCCCAGAAACACTGAACTTACCTGGTAAGGGATCACTCTGCAGTTCCTTCCCAGGTCTGTGGCTCTCGCCACCAACAGTCTCAGAATCAAAGCCTAATCAAGGCACATATTCATATCAAAACCAATACACAGTACATAACATAACAGAATTCCCCTATCCTAGGGTTCAGTCAAGCTCAGCCTACACTAGGCTGCTCTCAGACCACTCATGGTCCCTAAAGGCTGGATACAAGCCATCTAAGTCATCTCAGACTCAACACAAACACAAGGCATGGCATCATCCCTCATCAGCCTCATGATACCAAAAATCGCTGGAATGGTTCAAGCCTCGCTCAAGGCACCATTCCCTTAGCCTCACAGACTCATAACAAACATAACTAAGGCTCTGAAATGGCCTCAATCCCACAAATGAATCATCACAAAGGCCTCACATACAGGTCACAGAGCCAAATTCCAAAGTCATCTAAATCAAAAACTGAAAGCTAATCCTTCATCTATTCAATGCTCTCAACAAGTTTCTCTACAGGACCCTGGGCTAATTCTAGCCCCAGCTCAAATGGCTCACTATTCATTGAAACCCCCAGGAGCAAAATTAAACGGAAAAACTTGAGTCTCTTACCTCAGTGGCGACTAGAAAAACCTCAGGACAACTCCCTCGAGCTTTTGTGTCCTTTATACGCCGTGGGTCCTTGCCAGACTCAAGTTCTCTGAGCTTTTCCTCTAAGGTTCCACTTCTCACTCAAAAGAAGTTTCCAAGAGCAGAAATGAAGGATTCAAGCTTTCTAATTGGTTCTCTCAGGTTTCACAGCTAAAGAGAAGTGTTTTGGTCATCAACCAAGGTCCCTAAAAGCTTGAAAAGGTCATTAATGGAGGTGGGAGGAAGAAGGAAGAAGAAGAAGCTAATCTCCCTCTCTTTTCCGTGTTTTTGGCCTTTTATACTAGGCCTGCCCGACCTCTAGCGCGATCTGTGCCAGCTCCCGCGCTATCCGCGCCACAATGTCGGTGATTTGGCGTTCCCAGCGCCACTCCCGCCCCAGCTTCCAGAGACTCTGGCGCCATCAGCGCCGACTGGGAAATCTGGTGCCCCTGGCGTGGACCTCCAGAGAATCTGGCGCTACCAGCGCCGTTCTAGCGCCCCTGGCGCCACATTCCAGAGATCTTGGCGCCATCAGCGTGGATCTGGAGCTCCAGGCACCACTTTCCAGTGGTCTGGCGCCATCAGCGCCAACCCTGGCGCCATCCGCGCCACACCCTTAAAAGGGTTTTCTATTGTGAATCCCCGCGCGACAGCGCGGGGTTGGACGCCAACCGTGCCATGCTTTAGGGTTATCACAGTTCCTGCAGAAGGTACAAAATATGTATTATTCAGGTCACATGGTTAGTGTTTTCCCTCAATAATGGTCAGACAAAATTGGTTTGCATCACACAAATACAGATGTCAATAAATGCTTTCCTTGCATTATCTTCCTTCGATGCAATATTGCACCTTCAACATATAGACTGTATATTGACATAATGCATGGCCACTATTTTAATTAGTCATATAGATCCTGACCTGTCCCAATATGGTCAGAATAATCATCACTGCAATCTGAAACTGCATCGTCTATGTATGGACCAGGTACATGCTCACTACCATCTGCATAATACACATCAATGAACCTGTGGATTCAATATAAATGAAATCTGTGTACAAAGTCAACATCTGATTATCATTAATCACATTTGTCCAACTCGTTACCCTTAATTAAGCACCAAAATTGAAACATGTTAAAGTTATGAATGCACTAATGTTACTATTAATGTTACCTCCAACTGTATCTTCAGTTCGAGTAGTGTTTCCATTTTGAACAGTTTGCTCTCTTTGGTCTGTTGAAGAGGCGAGAAGAAATTCACCAACTAAATTGCGCCTCACTGCTGTCTGCTGGCTGAAACATCTCTTTCTCTTGTTCAAAAACTCATTGGATTGTGGCGGAGTATTATTGATATTTCCATTTGTTACCTTATCCATCTGTTCTATGGATAATGTTTCTGCAAGATGTACAAATTATGTATTATTCAGATTACACAGTTAGTGTTTATCCTCAACAATGCTCAGAGAAAATTGGTTTGCATCACACAAATAATAGGATGTTTTTATCAATGGAGAAATTTAATACCTTTATTTTTGTTGCTATTGTTCATCGTTGCAGAAATTGTATCATTAACTTTTGATAAACGCTTTCCTTGCATTATGTTCCTTCGATGTAATCTTGCAGCTTCAACATATAATTTTCAGGTCAAATTGTATATCTTAATGTAACACCCCAAAATTTTACTTATTGAATATGGATTTAAAGAAATATTTAAGGATGATTAGAAAATTATAATTCACTATCTAGAGGGATTTTTAGCACTTAATACACATTTTGAAATAAAATTCAACTTAAACTATTCTAGTTATTAGAAAATTTTATAAAAGTGATAAACATAATCTTAGAAGTTTTCTTGTAATTATAAGTTAAATAAACTTATTTATTAAGATGGATTAGTGAGGTTATAAATTAAACCAACAAGTAAAATACAATTATGCTATTTAAAAGAAAATGTTACGCCTAATTTATTTCTACTTATTTACTTATTTATTTTTTACGCATAAAATTTTTTCTTCCTTTTTCATTTCTTTTAATTTTCGAAAATGTAGTAATCACCCATAATTGAATTAAAGTTCATTTAATTTTTGAAAAACAAGTGATGAAACGTAGTGAGCTTTGTCTAACGTCGGTAATTATTAAACATACATAC
>PYAF01000232.1:87145-114593 GCA_007407185.1 Glycine tomentella
TATATCGCAGGAACATCTCCATCCTATCCCAATACAATTGCCCGAGGAGGCTACATCTGTAGATATAGGAACATCTCCATTCGGGAGGCTACGTCTATATCACAGGAACATCTCATATCGGGACTTACTCAATCACATGTCATCTATCCTACTACAATAGGATACAACAATCAACCATGCAGGTAATAAGCTAGGCAAATCATGGCCATACATAACAATCACCCAATCTCAGGGCATAGCTCACAAAACAAGCATCATATATCAATGTACATCCATTTCTCTTTCACAGGGTATAGCACAACATTCAACCATCAGTCACAATACACAATTTTCACATATACATGTATAACATTACACAAAACCATCACCATAATAAGATAATGGTGGAACTCAACAAAGGATGCACAAACAAGAACCAAGAGCTTACCTGCTCTAGGCAAAACACTGGCTCTCCCGGCCTCGTGGTCAACACCACCAGAGCTATCAAGCTCACGTCCTACAGAAACAAGAACACAAGGTATCAATAACGGTTCTAAGCCGTTAAACCGAAAGGAAACCACAATTCCTTTCCCATACCCATAACAATCACTTCATGAGTGATTCTCAGACCCTCAGAAGGATCCTACTCAGCCTACACAAGGCTCCAGGGTCTCTACCATGACTCTGATTAGGCTAATATTAAGCATATCTCTGCTTAAGCCTTCTCAATATCCAACTTCTCATTAACATCAATATCAACTTACACACAGCATCTATACTATCTCAGGAACAACTTTGTCAACTGCTCTAAGGTTCACACTAGTCATATAACTAGCCTTTTACCTCTGCTCATATATACTCAAAGCCAAAATCAAACTTCATCAATAATGATGATTCAAGGCTCTAACTTCATCAGAACAACCCTTTGAGCATAAAACTCTATAGAGTTCAAGCCTAATAACGGCTCTAACACCTCCAAAAACAGCTCTCAAGGTATTCAAAACCAACCAAAAACCCAAATACAGAATCAACGGCTAAAGCTCGAGTTTCTTACCTCTGTGTAGTCCAGACACACCAGGGAATCACTTTCCCTAAGGTAGATCACTTAATCGAAGCTTCCTTTGCCTCTGATTCTCTCTATTCCAAGGACTCCCTTAGAAATCGCGATCTCGCCGTTTACCGCCTCTTGTCGAGAATAAAGCTGGGTCACTAGCTTATCTCGAGGCTCTGAACACTTTCTCAGTTGGTCAGAGGTGTTTAGATGAAAGATGGAGAAGATACGAAGCTTACACAGTCAACAATGGCTTCCTCTCTCTCTCTCTCTCCCCTTTTTCTCCTCTGATTTTTGTCCAAAAGAAGCCTTTATAAAACTAAGCCGACAGTCCCACGCTGATCACGCCAGGTGTCGCGCTGATCGCGCCATGGTTCGAAGGACTCGCGCCATTGGCGCCGTTCCCACGCTGATCGCGTGAACTGGCCGCAAGAATTGGCCTGATTCAGGCTTCCCGCGTTGACCGCGCCAACTCCCGCGTCGGCCGTGCCACAGATTTGAATAACCCACGCTGTTGGCGCCGTATCCACGCTAATAGCGTGAGATGGCCGAAACCATTGGCCTGTTTCATGCATCCCGCGCGGTTAGAGCCAGGCTCCACGCGGTTAGCGCCACTGGTTCGAAACTGTTTTCTTCTTCTTTTCTTAAGCTTTCTTCAAAGGATTCCAAAGCATGATTTATAGTTCTTAATCTTATGCTTAATCCGGGCTTAATCTAGGCTTAAACACATAGTTAAAATTCAAGGTATTACATCCTTCACCATTCCCATATCAACATTTTTCATTTGAGCCAGTATTTTACCACCCTGATGAAGGAACATTTCAGGTCATAGTTTAAAACTTAGGTGACATCATAAACTAAAAGCAGTACATAGTCACAAAACGCTTTTTCATTTGTAAATAACCATACCTCCTTGTCCATTAATATAAGCTCAACAGTATGCCTACTTTGATCTGGGAATAGTCCACAAGTTTATAACCCGCACAACAATTTTCCATGTTTCCTTTTCATCATTGATTTCAGATATCAAATTCAGTCTACGTAACACTGTTGTTAAACAAACAACATGGTGTGCTTACTACTAATAAATGTAATGTTATATAATAAGCTAAAATAAATGAGATGAATAAAGTTTAAATAAATAAGTAGGATATGTTGATTACCACCCGCCATTGAGCTTATGCTGAACCTTACTGGATCAATATATTTATATGAGCCTATTACACAACACAAAAACCATGAATATCAACAAAAATTGCTTCAACAACTAATGCAATGTATAAAGACAATATTATGAACTGAAATATACATTGTATCAAAACCAACACAAAAACGATGACAGCGGAGAAGCAGAGAAGCGAAATTTGGTATCCGTTTATACAGGCAAATGGATAAGAACCCAGAAAAGAAACAGACAGAGATCGAACATACATGCAAAAGGACAAGAACCAAGAAAAGAAAGAGAGCATATACATATCAATGTTGGGACGGTGACGAACACCCTGTATCAAAACCAACACAAAAACAATAAAGAGAAGCTCTGTCTAAGGTACCGTAACAGAGTTAACATCCACCTTTGTTGAACCACAAATCAATGTTGGGACGGTGATGAATACCTTGTATCAAAACCAACAAAAAAACGATGAAAGTAAAGAAGGAGACAAGCGCGATTTGGTATTGGATTATACATGCAACAGCAGAAAAACCAACAAACAAAGAGAAGAGATTGAAGATGAAAATGCTCACCAAAGATTTAGCCGGACTGCTGAATGATGAAGAGGCGTGGGAAAGAGATGGAGGTACCGTAATAGAGTTAACATCTACCTTTGTTGAACCACAAATTAGTAGGTAACGTAACAAAGTAAATGTCAAAGCATGAGGCGTAGGTGAATGATGAAGAGTGTGTGGACAACTTTCCATTGCTAGTTGCCAACTTCAACACCGGTTGCAGAGGTTACACTGGTTGGAGAGGTCCTCAGCGGTTTGCATGTGGGAACAGAGGTTTAGAATTGGCTGAGAATATGAGAGGAAATGCAAAGCTGCCATGTAGCATTTGAAACTAACTTTTACTGTGAGCCTGCCAGTTGGATTCCAAAGCTGAGAATGCACCAGAAGTTGACACGTCATCAAAAAAGAGTAGTTTTATTTTTTATAGTATAGATTATGGATTAGAAACTATTTGTATGAAAATAATTATAGTATACTGTTTGTATACTAATAATGGTAGGTTAAAACATGTAACTTTTTATAATAATTCTGGTCTATTTTAATATAAAATAATATAATAATTTTCTTTTTTATATAAGAATAAAAAAAATTGGTGCATTTGGACACCTTATACAAACTTAATTATATACAAAAATACAAAATTGAGTTGTACAAATTTGGAAGAATGATAATTAGCAATAAATTGTATAAAAAGATAATTAAGAATAAATGATAATTCAATTATTGAATAGGCGTTGATTTTATGCAATTAAGTTGATTGTTTTCAATAACAATAATTTATTGCTTTATGAATAATTATTTAAATATAGAGGGTTGAAACCATAAATTTGAATAAAAAGTGTTATAAAAACTTCACTTCGAAAAATATAACAGGGACAATATATATATATATATATATATACATGCAGATGCATTCAACACTGAAAGAAAGACCATTGAATGCATATGGAAACATAACAATTGCTTTTATTAACTTCTTTGCATCATCTTCTTGTCCCTTCCCATTCGTGTCGTTCATATATTAATATTAATGAAATTCGTCTGCATGCATCATGCATTCAACCCTGAAAGAAAGGCCATTGAATGCATATGGAAACATAGCAATTACTTTTATTAATTTCTCTACATCATCTTCTTGTCCCTTCTCATTTGTTTTGTTCATATGTTACTTTAGCTAGCTAAAGTGGCTAGTAATTAACCTTGGAGATTAAACGCAATCGTCAGTAGCAGATAAACTGTAACGCTGCACATTAATGTCACCTTATTCATCACCTTCGTTAATTTGTTCCACCATATATGATCCTTCTGTCTGTTCTACCAACTATATATAATATATGAAAATGTTAATTAATCCGTGCTTAGAAGATAGTTGATAATAAAGAACCTAAATTGTAAAGTTTTTTAATAAAAAATATATGCACTGATAAAGTAAAGTTTTTATATTATTATTCAATTACAAAATAATATAAGTAATATGTGACACATTGACAACTTGTTCTGTTCTTTATTTGCATTGTGTTAACCTATAACACATTTGCTATAGGGTGTGTATGTGTGTTACAAGGAAGAAATTACCAATGGGTCAAGATGATAAGATCCCAAAATGTAAAAGAATTGGAGGTGGTGATGGTGATAGTAGAAGAGCAAATGGAAGACAGTGCAAAAAGCCAAATCTAAAAAAGGTGCCACAAAGAGGACTTGGAGTGGCACAACTTGAAAAACTTAGACTTGAAGAAGAACAAAAGGTGAAGGCAGTTGCAGCAGCAACAACAACTGCAATTTCATCATCACCCAATTCCAATACCCCTTATGATAAGCATCTTCAATTTCCTAAAATTCATCACTCCAATAAATCATATTCTCCAAATTCACTTCCTCCAAGCATTGTTTCAATTGCAAATAGTGGTGCATTTGACGCTAGCAGGCATGATGCTCCAGTTCCGGGGCATGTAAGTGGGCTCCAATTGAGAGGTCCACATGATTTTGAATTTGGGAAGAACTTTGGGATGAATCCTGGATTGACTTTTCCATCAAATTTCCCTTGTGAGCCATATCCTATTATGCCCTTCCCTAATTGGGTGCAGAAAACAAAACAACAACAACCTTCTTCATCAATGGTAAGATGTTTTATTGTTTGATCTCTCTCTTGAATTTTCATAATGATTGGCTTCTTTTAGATCATTCTATTCGTGTGGAATAAGAAAAGGCTTGGTTTGGATTGTGCAGGTGAGTGTCTTCTCAAGAACTTTATCAAAAATTGTGCCTCATTCCTCATTAGAGCCCTCTTCAAACGAAACCTATGTTTCTAAGAGGTGGATTAAGGTATTTACAATTTCTACTCTCAAATGATTAATTTAACTACTTCAACCATTCAATGTTTTTAAGATAGTGTTTTACATCAATTTAGTCTATATATCTCAATAAATTTGTTCATTCAATTGTTCATATATATCCTCTCTTTCAATGGTTATATAGTAAGTTTGATTATTTCAGTATTTCTTATTAGATTTTTTATTGAAATTTGTTATAACTATAAACTAATACAATTTGAAAAAAATGGCATAATTGAGCCTTAATGTTTTGATCTTGGTGCAGATGATAGGGATTAAAAGATCAAACCCCTTCTCGCTGAATATTCCACCCGTGTCCTCTTCCAATTTTAAACCTTATGACTCCAACCCTATAAGGCCCTTCCCTAATTGGATGCACATAACACAACAACATCCTTCTTCACCAATGGTAACATGTTTTAAAGTTTGATCTTTTTTGAATTTTCATTATGGTTGGCATCTTTTATATAATTCTCTTCCTATGTAATAAGAAAGGTTTTGTTGGATTGTGCAGCTGGGTGTCTCCTCAAAGACTTCATCAACAATTGTACCTCATTTCTCGTCAGAGCTACCTTCAAACCAAAACAATAGTGGAAGCTATGTTTCTAAGAGGAAGGAGGAGAAGGTATTTACAATTTTTACTCTCAAATGATCAATTTAACTACTTCAATCATTCAATTTTTTGAAGGTAGTTTTTACATCAATTTTGTTCATATATCTCAATAAATTTGTTCATTCATCATTCAATTGTATATATCCTATCTTTTAATGGTTACATAGTAATTTTAAAAAATTCAATATTTATGATTATATTTTTTTCCTTGGAATTTATAATAATCACAAGCTAATACAATTTAGAACATATGGCATAATAGAGTCTTAATTCTTTGATCTTGGTGCAGATGATATGGACTAAAAGACCAAATCCATTCTCCCTGGATATTCCACCTACTTCCTCTTCCAACTATAAGCCTCTCACTTTCCTTGCTCCTATGAAAGCAAGTGAATCCATTTCATGTAGCAGTGGAAGAAGATTCAACTTGGATTTTGGAAATTCAACTTTAAGGTTGGTTCAAATTTGATCTTTTGAGTTTTGATAATTGCTTACAATTTTGCATGTTCATCTACAGGGAAATGCCTTCTCTTTCAGCATCCAACTTAGAGTTGATCTCAAAGAAAAACAAGAAAGGGAAGAAGAATATTGGTGGAGATTTTCCCAAAATGGCTCCTCCTTCTCAATGCTCATGTTCCAAGTTAAAGTCTCCTTCAGGTTTCGTACCATTTTGCCACCAGGTATATCCTAATTTTAAATCTCTATTTAGTCACTTTTGGAAAATTTCACATTGGCCACTATCCCCATTTTTCTGATTTCAGTGTTTATTCTTAACTTCCATTTTTTTTTTTAAATAAAGGGACAAATGAAAGATCAAGTCCCTCCCCCATCAAGGTACAACCAAACAAATCAACAACAACATTGGTACAATGTCATCCCTTCCTCATCAAAGGTGGCACAAATTGGACAACAATCTGATAGGTTTGAGAACTATAATGTGGTGGGAGAAAGTGTTGATCTTGATCTAAGTTTGAAGCTGTGAACATTCTCTTCCCATTTCTTGTGGTGTCACTTTTAGGCCAGTGAGACTTGTAATCTTGTATGGTTATCTTTTATTTAATTTCTTTGTTTAATGACTTTGTTTATATTAGCCCTAATTTTGGTGGCATTGCTGCCTTTGGAGCTTTGGTTATTTTCTGTTCCCTTGGTTTACATTTTCTGTGATTAATGCTTGATGGGGTGAATGAGGAATTGTAATGAAAAACTAATTAGTGTTTAATGCTCAAATATAATGGACTAGAATTTTTTTTTATATCTTCTTAATTTAACTTATGCTAATTAAACCAACATATACATTTTTTATACATTATGCTAAGGTCAATTCTAAACATAACATAATTTTATATACAGATTTCATTTTGTGTCATTTGAATTTCTTTAATTTTAAGTGTTATTTAAGAAAACATTTTGAATTAAAAAAAATCATCTATAGTAATTCTAAACAAGTTAAAAATTGATTGAATTTAATATCTAAACAAGTTATTGTAATATAAGGTATTTTAAATTAACTTGAAAATTGAATTTCTCTCTCAAAATTTTCCATTCAGACATACGTATATATTTCTCATGAGAAAATAAAATATTATTCAAAGAATTCAAAATATTCTTACAGTTAAATTTCTATATACGTGTTAGATTTAAAAAATTAGTCTTCATCCTTCTTACATTGACAGTACAAATATTTATAAGAGAAAGTAAAAAATAAAAGGGTATTATTTTTTTTTTGTTAATCCATCGTTTTATTTTTCATTTTAAAAATTTATCAAATTAGAAAACATTAGTTAGAAATTAAAAAGTTTGCCTTATTTTAATTATTGTTTCAAAATTCAATTCTCTAACATATGTATATATAATCTAAAATGTGAAAAATAGAACAAAAAAAAATATTTTACTTGAAAATAATCAACAACTTATTCAATTTACGTCATCAAAATTAACATAACTGAAGGATTGAAATAAAATTTCACTGGCAAATTACGTTAGGGACTATATTGTCACTTCTATAATAAAAAATATGTATTGCTCTCACCTCCTTGTTATTCACTAGTTTAGGTCTGGTTATTGATGTTTAAAAATAATTTTATAATATAGTTCTTTTAGAATTATTTAAAATTATTGTTTTTAGTTTTTAAATGCTAAAATGCTTTTTATATTTTTTAACTTAAACAATTATTAGTTTTTATTGAAATTTAATTTAAGAAAGCACACATAAATAATCTTAATTTAAATTGGTTCTTATTGTAATTATAGATCCATATATTTATGAATATGAACCAAATAGTATTTCGCTTATTTTAGAAATGTAGTATCAAATAGTAGGATTTGAATCCTTAGATTTTTCACTTTGAAAAGTACAGTAAGCCCATCTGTCACCATCTTTTTCTCTTTTGCATGGAGAAACTTGTCCTCATGATACAAGAAAGAGTCCACAAAGGGGACTGGCAACCTATGAGGTGTGAATCCAGAACTGAAAAATTGGGGGACCAATAATGACAATTGTTTTTAAAAAATTATTTACTTGTCACTAACAATCATTCATAACAGAAATTAAATTAACATAATTTTCAGTAATAAAACTGAAATTAAAATAATTAAATTATGGATACACAGCTTTAAATTAATTACATTTTTTACACATACAATACAAATTAACACATGAAAATAAAAACAAAACTTTATTTTATCAGATAAGAAACAAATAAAGCAAAACAAATATGAGAAGAAAGGAATATATAAAATAATTTTATATAATCATTTAATTACAATTCATTGTCTATAATAATTTTTTTAATTTTTATAAGAACTAACTTAAAAATCCTATAAATGATAACTTGTGATTGAATTATATTATAAAATATTTTATATTTTCAATGCATAATCATTATTCTTATAATATACTTGTGTGAGTCTATATCGGTTATGTAATTGAATATGATATGTTCTATTAATAAAAGAATTTATTAAGATATGTTCTACATTTCTACTAATAAAAAAATTAACATTTTTCAAAAAAAATTAAAATTGAATGAATTTTCTAAATTTCTCCTATAAATTTTAATGATATTAATTTAACAATCATGGACTGGAGCAAAAAAAAATGTCTGTAGGATATGTACAATATTTAAAAAATCCTTTAAAGTAGAGTAAAATCTTTTCTAATAATTAAAATTAACAAAATAAAAAAATTAAATCAAAATATTAACATTAATTATGAAACTTTCAAAAAAAATGAGGGGGGCCATGGACCCCCTTGACCAACATCCAAGTCCGCCCCTGCCTGTAAAGATCTCTAGAAATGGTCCCGCAATAGTCTTTTTTTTTTTTTTTTTTTTTTTCTAATCATTGCCTCCTCATCACCAAAGCTAATTAAGTGTGACCAAGTTAGAATTATCAAAGATGTTCTTGACAAATTTTGCACAGTTTCGGGGTTGAAGGTGAATGTTCAAAAATCCAGGTTCCTTGCTTCTAAAAATGTACCAAAAGAAGGAAAATTTTAAAATTTACCGCCTCTTTTATTGATTTCAACCATAATTCTAATTCGGGAAAATATTTGGATTTTCCTTTTCTCAATGGTAAAGTGAAGAATAATTACTATTCTTTTATTTGGGTTTTCAAGGCTGGAAAACAAAGTTGCTGAACTTTGCAGGTAGAGTTACTTAGGCAAAGTCAGTTCTCTAATCCATTCCAATTTATACCATGCAATAAAATCCCTCAACCAAATTTATATGGTATTCTCTTGGCATTCATGGTTCATTTGTTCAGAGATTATGCTCATGCTAAATTTTTATGATATTTTCTTGGCATTGATGGTGCGTCGTACTTTGATTCTAAATATGGATGGAGATGGTTGGTTCTAGACTCAACTTCAACGTCAACACGCATTCTTTTTGCCATAGCTTGCTGGTACACCTGGAAATCTTGAAACATATGGTCTGATCTTTGAAGACAAAATCCGGTCAACATGGTAAATCACAAGTTAGATAAAGATAACGTATATGATGTGCTTCATTCTACTCCTACCTCAACTTCGGTTCCAACAACTCATCGTCATATTGCTTGGAATCCTCCTAAGGATGATGTTGTTAAGCTAACTGTGGATGGTAGCTGTATAGGTAATCCGGCCTTGAACATCAAGTTTCCGGTCTCATCTATGACTCATGTGGGCATTGGTGCTGTTAGGTTTCTCTTGAAATTGTAATTTCACTACGAATATGCACGTTGAGCTCCTAATAATCTATAATGGTTTACGGGTAGCTTGGAATGTTGGGTTTAAGAAAGTCATTTGTGAAACTAACTCTTGGATTGCTTATGATTTAATCTCCAACGGTTATCCTTCTTGGTCTACTCTTACTTTGATCATTAACCGTTTGTCGCTCAACCATTGTAGCTTTCTTTCCAGCACACTTTTAGAGGAGGCAATTAGTGAGCCGACTGGTTAGCTAAAAAAGGGTTTTCTTCTTTTTGTCCTCATTTGATACCAGATCATTAAAATCTCCCATGACACACCAGGGGAAGAAATTATCGTTCGCTAGTGTCCCCAAAAAGTGCTAAGAATCTTTTCTTTTATTTCTATCAAGAAAACCAGAAATTCCTATGAATATCTAAATTGGCTTGTCTGGATACTGAACCTCCATATTAATAAAATTTTGAGTGAAATTTATTACATGACAATCAAAGGGTTTTCTCCAAAATATGGCCAACCCTCCACTTCTTCTTGAACTAGTAAAGCAATAATCCAAATGCAACTTAATTTTTGTTTCTTCAATTCCTTTTACATGAACCAAAGTCTTGGAAAGAAAAATATCATCTGATTTATACGTCTGAATGAGTTCACAAGGAGAATGAAGTGCTCTCCGTTGCCCAGGCCCCGTTAGTTCCAACTTAAACAACTCACTTTTCCTGACATGTCTGGTTGTTAGGACCCGCCATTAAAAAATTATCAATATTTAAATTTAGAATTTTTCTTCAAAAGCGTTAATGATGGTCGACTCATCATGCATGGTGGACGTGGTGGTTAAATTATCCACAGTTAATATTTTCTTTCTCTTATCTCCAACCAATTAAATTTGTTTCCATATCAGTATCATATTCGGAGCTATTATCGGGATTATATCACCAACAATTAGTGTTGGTGGGATGACAAAACAAAATTATCCGGCTCTTAAATGCCACGATCCTTTTCCATGCCTCTGTAAGCCTCATTATTTGTAAGTTTTGGACCCTCATTTAATTCTCGCTCCTAAATTTGTAACGCCCAAATCATCACCTACCATTTGTGAAGCCTGACTTCTATCCCTGAGCCAACGAGAACCTCCACCCTTGCCAAATTTCGACCATCTACACAGAGATTAGGTCCTTGTAATCATTGCCCATCATCAAATTCCATGGTAAATAATTTTTCATAGAATTTTTTCTGTGATCCATAGAAGACACTACTAAAAAAACACCTTTTTACGATGTCAAATCTAAGATGGTTGTATTAAAATCGTCTTAGAATTCTATGCGGTGACATATTTGTAAATAAAAACAAATATTCAAAGACGATTATAAAAAAATCGTCTTCGAAAGGGGATGTTCAAAGATGGTTTGGGAAAATCGTCCTTGAAACTCATTCTGATTCTCGGGCGCTTCTCTCCCTCTTCCCTTTCTCCCTCATCCAATATTTATTGATTTTTCAAAATTTGAATCCAAATATCTTCTAGGGTTGTTCCTCTTTCTCCCAAATTTCTTGCGCAAAATCCCTAAATCCCTAATTCTGCCACGGAATCGGCCTGTCCAACATCGTCCATGGCCACTCCGAGGTCATCGTATGCCTCCCGCTCCATCTCTCCTGGTCTTCTGCGACGCCTCCAATGAGGACCTCTGCCTCGTGGACTCGCCGGCATACCTCAACCGCGTCGACATGGTCACTCAGTCCGCCAAGATCGCTAAGCTACTCCGCCATACCAATGTGTCGTACTTGTAGGCTTCTTATATTCTCCTTCCATCCTCGTTCTATTCATTATGATGTAGGAAGTGAATTGGAAAGAAGTTCAAATACAAATTACTGGATTTATGGACAAAAACACTGGAAAGTTCATTTTGTTTTTTTTTTTTTTTGTTGGTGTGTGCAGTGGCTCATTTTGACTTTTCATGGCATGACCCTGAGTACCATCAAGACACTTTGGAGAATTTGAAGGTTGCTGTCAAGAGTACTAAGAAGCTTTGTGCTATGAGTTTTCTTTCTTCATTGTTTTTTTTTTCTTCCAATCATATCTTTTGCTACCTTGGTGATTAAATTTTTAAACTTGCCTGCCTATGCAGTGCATGTTTGGAGTCAATTGCTTTTTCCTTTCGAAGTTGCTTGGCTTGAATTAGTGACAAGTTTGATCTCTGTTTACGATTTAACTCTGATTTTATTGATTCCTACATGGAATTTTTCTATTTGTGACCCAAAATATCTTTACACATGTTCTACTTGAATTGTAATTTGTTGCTTGCATAATTTGTAAAATTTTTGTTTGTAAGCAATATCATGTGTTGGTGTCATTATCTCAATAGTTCTGGAGTAATGTTGCAGAAGCTATAAAGAAATACAAAATGTTTTGATATGTGATGTCAATTATCAAATAATAACTCTAGACTTTTGTTTTTGGACTTATTTAGTTAATCCCAATTTGATGCACAATTTCTTATTTAGATTTTGATTACTATTTCAATTGCACTTGTGTTTCCCTAGATAATTTGTAACCTTCACCTTTTTGGACAGTAGGATAGTGATTGGCTAAATTCATGATGTTCAAACAAAAGGTTTTCAAGTTACTTTGGTTTCTTATTTAATACCAAGTTGAATGACTTAATGAAATTTCATATATGGTTTAGTTTGTATTTGTTTATCCTCAAACAAATTGAGAAGGTATCCAATTACATCTTATGAATTCCATATTTCTACTTATCAATAATGAGATCTCCCAAAAGGAAAATGAACAAACGCTAGTTTTTGATTGGTACATGAAGATAAAACAAGAGTGATGAAAATACAGGTAGGATTAAGGGCGCAAACATAGGAATGTTCTTTTGTTTTTGTTTACCTTTGACTTAGATATGGAGGACTATGGAGAGTATATTTGTTCAGTATTTTGTGTTTTCTCTCCTCCAAAGTAAGAAGGTGAAATGAATCTGTCTCAACTACTCAGCTAATGCTAAGCTTAACCTCAATATATAATGATCTTCCTATATATAATGTTTGGTATCATATGATCTTCCTATATATAATGCTAAGCTTAACCTCATGTTCAGTATTATCCATCAACCAACCCAAAGGCTTTATAGTGTTTGCTATCATATGATCTTCCTATATATAAGGAGCAAAGCAAACACTGAGTTTTCTTTTCTTTTAAACTTTTTTGTTACTAAAATCTTATATGGATCTTACTAAATAATTAATCTGAGGTCACCCCTCTCTATTGATGTACTTACTTAAGATTTCATATAACTGTAATACAGTTTATGTGCTCACTGCTCAAGACATAATGTCCTTAATTTATATTATTTCCTAGTTTTGTCAAAGGTGGACTTGATGCCACCAGCCAATAATACATGAGCATTTGAATACAAGATAGACTTTGTGATTGGCTGGAGTGGTGCGTGTTAGAGAAGGACATTAGAAATATAAGTTTCTCTTTTTATTGGGGTGTGTGGAACATATAACCTGATGTTGGCTTCATTCTCTTGAATTGTGTTGTCGCATAGTGGTTAAATTTGGGGGAAATACTACTCTAATTGACAAATGTTAGGAGACTTCATGCCACCAGCCAATAATACATGAGCATTTGAATACAAGATGAGCTTTGTGATTGGCTGGAGTGGTGCGTGTTAGAGAAGGACATTAGAAAGATAAATTTCTATTTTTATTGGGGTGTGTGCAACAAATGCATGAGCAAAGAGGTGTCTACTGCTTTGCCTGAAAGCAAGAGTCTTGAGTAAGTTTCAGTAGCTGTAAAAGCTTTTAAGACTGCCAATCTTCCTCACAAGTCAGAATGAGCTTCTTGAAAAGATTGTGGTACAAAATTTTGCTTATAGTGGAAACTTTTAAATCTGAAAAATTCTCTGATCCTTACTTCAATCAAGGCAGATCCTTCTACAGTTATGGATTACACAAATAGGTTGGACAACTTTGGTTGGCCTGCAGTAGTGGTCCAATTTATTTTTTTATTTGATTATAATTAAGTATTTAGTTTATATTAATGAATTTAGTGTGTTTTCAAAATAGCTTATATAATTGGGAGAACCATATTAAGAATGCTTTTGAAAAAAGACAGCAATTCTTCACAACTTTGATTAATTTATATTTGTTTAAATTTTTCTTATCAATTTACACTAAAAGCAAATCCCAACATGCTTAATTAATGTTTCATTTATTGTAACAGGTCTTTATAGATACTGCTGCTGCCTGGATGATAATTGACATTCTTTGGATGACACGGGTTTTCAAATTGAATCAGTTTGCACGATTATATTGCTAGTCATATTATTCTTAATGATAAGATTTTGAGACAGTATTCTACTCATTATATTTTTTTCTTTCATTTCATAAAATAGGAGTTAAATAATGATATGAGGAAGTTCAAGGAAGAGTTCAAAGAGTTTGAGAGGCAGAAGGCCTTAGAAGAAATCACAGAGAGTTCCAAAGGTGAAGTCTTTTGAAGGTGCTTTTAATTAAATTTGCTTTGCTGAAGTGGTGGTGCATCTCCAATAGTTATACCTTAGTCAAAGTCTCTTTAAAACTGAGGGATGAGAGACTTCGGTTATGCCTTTTCTATTCAAACTCATCTCTTCAAAAAGGTGAGGGTACTAGTATTACTGCAGCAATTTGTAGTATCATTCAGGAAGATCATTAAAAAAAGTTAGTGTTAGGTCCAAATGCACATCACTTTATCTTGGTTCTTGTGTAGTCCGCTCTCTATCTCTTGATGTCCAACATGCTTTCTCCTTATATGAGATGTTCACACTGAGATTCTAAGTTAGAATTTTGTCATTATTTTGCTTTATCGTGTCACACAATAATACTTGCTTTACCGAACTCCAAATATGTGCCCTAAAATTGTGTTACACATGTCATTGCTTTGACTGAGGAAACCCTTGCAACTGCAAAGCAGAATGAAATCCCCTCTCCTTTAATGCTGCTGCTGCCTCTCCAACCTTTTCCATACATAACGACAATCAAGTGGTATGTTCTCAATTTTTTGAGCAACCATAGAACCACTTCATTTAATTTCTTTCCTTTGATAATTGATTAATTTACAAACTGGCAAAGGTTGTGGAAGAAACAATTCAAGTCATCTCTACAATACCTTTTTAGTGAATTCTTATGATATTTCACTTTTAACAGCTAGATAGCAGCTATGATCAAGAGAAACTTCCTGTTGGCACCAAAGTTCAGGCAGTGTGGAGTGAAGATGAGGAGTGGTATTGTTGTCTGTCAGTGTATTTTATTTTCCATTTCATTTACCTATGTTCATTGTGTGTGTTCACTTTGTTGTATTATGAATGTCCAGGTATGATGCAACAGTTGAGGCTTATACACCAAATGGTTATTATGTAAGCTATGATGATAAGCGATGTCGTATCGCTTCAAACAATTAAACTATGTTAATTTTGTAGAACAAGATTAATCTTGGTCGACTCAGAGACACTATCAATATGGTTCCAACTTCAATTCACTAATAAACAATAAGAGATTTTTGTCAAACAGTTTGCATGCGATAAGTAAAAATTGTAGAAAGCGTATAAACTAATGCGAATTGATAAGAGGTAATGTAAAACAGATTAAAGAGCATCAATCCAATTCACCAAACCAAGCATTGGTAATTATGATAGTTCACAAATAATGATTCTGTTATGAAAGTTCATTCAATTTCATTAGAAGCAGTTCAATCGAATTAACTCCTAAATTAATTGAAATCACAAACCTTATTGAAATATCATCCAACTAATCTGTGATTGAAATTCGAAATTAGGAAATTAATCCATAACCTAATCCGCTTTCAATCCTAAACATTCATAATCATGAAAATTGAATAGAGGATTGAAGAAGAAAGTGAACATTCACATAGAATTTGAAATACCAAACCAGAACTCAAATTGTCCTTGTTTGGGATGGATCCTTGGATTGATTGTTTGTTTAGCCTCCCATGATCATCATCAATGAAAGCCCCACGAAATTGGTACACAAAAATGGAAGAATAGAAAATGAAAATGAAGAACAATGAAGAACAGTTGAAAGAAAATAAGAGAAAGGGTTTTAATTCTGAAAACTTAAAAAGGAAATGTAAATTCTGTTTTTGCTAAAATGTAGTGTAATGTTCACTAACTAATTTCACTAGCACATAGTGACTAAGTCAGAAGGAAAGAATAGACCATGAATAGGCCCATCTATTCTAATTAATTATGCTATTTACACCAATAAAAATCCAACTCGCAGTCCAAAATTCAAGTGCAGTGATTCTGATTTCAAAGCCTAAAATGACCCTCCAAATGACAAAATTGGTCTCGACTTATATCTGACAAACTTGTAGATCTTTTCTTTATCTTTCCAAGGACTACTTATATGATCCATACAGAGTTCTGTAGATCTCTGTAGGTCCTGTACAAGGAAGATAGGTCAAGTGAGTAAAAAAATCCGAAATAAGCAATAATTAGCAATTAAGTCCACTTGCTTGCCTAAGACAAAAACTGAATTAGAATGAGAAAATAAAAGTCCAAGAGAAGTTAAATATATTAAGAAGAATAGAAAAATATTTAACTAAAAACGCTCTCACTTTGTTGTATTATGAATGTCTAGGTATGATGCAATAGTTGAGGCTTATACACCAAATGGTTATTATGTAAGCTATGACAATTGGGGTAATAAAGAAGAGGTAAGGCTTCTAAAACTACCTGATGCACACTTGATCTCCATTGCTTGTCATAGGGTGTCCTACGTAGTCTATGCATAAATTTTCCTCTAAATTCTTTATTGCTACATGTTTAATGTTGAATATGTATTTTCTTGTTGCTAGGAAAATAGTTGGTGGGAGGGATTGAGTTCTAATGAAAGTCCTATGTCTTTCTTGTTTGGTGGACGTGGATCCATATTGAACTACATGCATGCATGATATAGCTGGTATGCAAAGATACAAACTGTTGACAAAATTTTGCATACATGGTAAATTACAAAATCATATTTTTAAAATGGATAAAGAAATGAAATAAAAGAGATGTAGTAAAATCCATAGAGAAAGAAATGAAAGAGATGCAGTAAAAAAAAAAAAAAGAGAAAATAAGACATGATAAAAAGAATGAAAGCCAATACCAAGCTAGTGCGTTAAGTGTTTTGTGTCCCCAAATGTTTATTGTCAAATACTATTCTTTCTAATTTTTATAAGCCAATACCAAGTGACGGTGGTGTGTTTCATTCTTGGATTGGGGTCACCTTTTATACTAGGTATTGGCTATAACTTTTTTCTTGATCTTTACTGCTTGCAAAATTGTTCGTGTCTAGTAAATGGAGCTATCCTATTTGTGTACATCATTGGACATTATTTTTATTGTCTTGTTTTTTAATCTCTTCTATTTGTTTTGTTTTAGGCAAACCTATTGTTGTAAATTTTCGGGTTTACTTTAAAGTATGATAAAAATAATTTTTTTAAATATGTTTCTAGTATTAAAATATTTGACAGTTTAATGCCATAACTAGATGCAAGTGTATAACTAATTATATATAGCTAAATAATTAAAAAAAATGATTAATATATATACATTTTTTAAAAAAATAATACTTTGTAATACGGATATTCCTAAAAACACTCTTAGATGAATGCATTTTTTTTTTTATAAAAAAGCTTATCTAAGACGGTTGTTTGGAAAATCATCTTAGAATGTTCACATTCTAAGACGGTCATTCCTAAAAACCGTCTTAGATTAGCTTTTTTTGTTGGAAAAACAATGTGACTACTTAAATCGATTACCAGCTTGTGTAATCTATTACAAAACTATGAAAAACACTTTAATCGATTACAAACATATCGTAATCGATTACACAACACAAAACACAAAGCATGCATGACTGCCTTCATTGATTACGACTTAATCGTAATCGATTACATAGGCTTGTTTCAAAACTAAACATGACTGGTTTAATCGATTATAGCTCGTGTTAATCGATTACATTGTTCGTAAAACTTTTCTAGATTGTGCTAAGAATACTTTAAAATATTATATGCAAGTTTAATCGATTATTTTGGCGATTTAATCAGTTACAATCAGTTACAAAAGTTGGTTATAAATAGCTTGTGAGTTTTTCTGAAATACACAATACTTCACTACGAAATTTTCAAAGTTTTCATAAGCCTTCTGAAATTGAGAAAGGATACTCTGAGTCCTAAAGTTCTTGTCCCACACTTTTAAATCTTCATGGTGTATTGAAAGATTTCTTGGGCAAGATTACAAAGAAGCTTTTGGAGAGAAAGTTTTGAAACTTGTTTTTCATTTCAACTTTGATTGCTAAATCATATTCATTCATATTCATTGGATCATCAGGTTGTCTCTCTCTCTCCATAACTCTTATTGTAAATTCATTTCTGAATTTTTGCTTGTTTGTAATTATTACAAAGGATTCTTGAAGTTTTTTCTAGAGTGGGTTTCTCTAGAGGGAAAAAATAGAGAAGGGTTCTCTATGTCTTGATCACTAGGATACTAATAGTGTTTTAGATTTCTGTTCTTTATCTAGGTTTGATAAAGGATGATTATTGTAAAGCTTATAAGAACTGAAATTTGTGAATAGTGGAACTCTAATCTAGTATTGATTAGAAGACTGGATGTAGTTTTTCTTGAAAAGTGAACCAGTATAAATTCTTGTGTTGATCTCTATTCTTTAATCTCTTATAGCTATCTTGATCTGTGGTTCTTGGTGAATTCTTTATTACTCAACAAGTTAAGTTTTTGCAATTGTTTTCTTGGGCTGAATGGTTTGATTGATTAGAAACATTATTGATTTAATTGTGATTAAGATCCATTAACTTGATTTTCTAAAGATTTTAAAAAGGACAAGTTTAAACCAATTCACCCCCCTCTTGGTTATTGTGTGTATTGCTATTGTTTTCAATTTGTATCAAAACCATGTTCTTGAGTGTGATTCAAGATCACTATCTTTCTTTAAAAAGAAAATGAATATCACAAAAATCACCTTCAAGGAGAGTGTCTCCCTCAATCGTCCTCCGATGTTTAAAGGAGAGCATTTCAGTTTTTGGAAAACTAGAATGCAAATCTTCATTCAATCAAATGACCCAGGTGCTTGGAATGCAATAGAAAAGGGTCCTTTGATTCTTATAAAAACTGGTGGGAATGATATGATTCCCAAAGAATGGGATGAAATGACAGATGCTGAAAAGAGAGTTGTTCAGTATGATTTCAAAGCTAAGAACATGATTACTTCTGCACTTTCTTCTTATGAATTCTTTAGAACTGTTAGGTGCAAAAGTGCAAAGGAGATGTGGGAGATGTTGGAAGTAACCTATGAAGATACAAATGAAGTAAGAAGATCAAGGAAGCATGCCTTGATCCATGAGTATGAAATGTTCAAGATGAACACCATAGAAAACATATCTCAGCTCCAAACAAGATTCACTCACATAGTAAATCATCTTCTTGGTCTTGGGAAGATTTTTGATGCTGAAGAGTTGAACATCAAAATCTTGAAGTGCCTCACAAGAGCATGGCAACCAAAGAATCAAAAGATATCCATGGCTGCACTTTTTGGTTAGCTTCTTGAGTATGAACTTGAAATGTCACAACTAACACATGTAGAAGATGTAGACAAGAAACACAAAAGCATAGCCTTGAAAGCTGCATCCTCTAAGGTGGACAATGAAGAAGACTTAAGTGAAGAAGATGGTGATGACAACATGAATCTAATAGTCAAAAAGTTCAGCAAGTTCATGAGAAGGAACAAGAACAGAAAGTTCAACAACAACAACAAAAAGAGTGTGACAACAACAACAACATAATTTCACTTGCTTCGAATGTGGTAAGCCTGGTCATATTAAATCTGAATGTTCTATCTCTTTTAAGAAGCAATTGGGTGAAAAGAAGACAAAGAAAAAAGGAAAGCCTTAGAGAGCCTATATAGCATGGGAAGACAATGAGTCAACAATTTCTTAATCATCAAGTGAGAATGAAGAAGCAAATGTATGTTTCACTTCCATAATAAGTGAAGATGATGAATTCTCAAATGCTGAAACAAAGGTAAATTCTGAATTTGATCAAGTTGTTGATGCTTTCCATGAGATCCATGAAGAGACTCAAAAGATTGCAAAATCCAATAATAGGCTAAAAGGAAATCTTAGATGGCATGCCACAAAACTTGCAGAAATGCAAACTGAAATTGGTAACTTGAAAAAAGAAAATGAAAAAATTGTTTCAAGCTACAAAATGAATGGATGTGTATGTGGTTATTCTTCATCAAATGTTGACAAATGTAAAGCTTTGCAAGAAGAGTTTGATGAGTTCAAAAAGAGTCAAGGTGAAAAGCATATGTTATTACTTTTAGAAAATAATTACTTGGTTGATCTTTTGAAAATGTTTTATAAAGGAAAATGCAATTTAGCTAAAATGCTAAGTGTACAAAAGTATGCTGGAGATACTTCTGGGTTGGGTTACAACATGGATCAAAATCTTTTGAAAAAACCAAGTTTGTACCTCTAAAATAGAAAAATCAAAAAGTTGTTTCAAAAACAAAGTTTAATCAAATGACTCATTTTGAAAGAGCATCAAAAGTTGTAACTTGTAACTATGGCATGAAGAAAGGTCACACATCTCATAGGTGCTATTCTAGGATATTCTATGTGTCAAATGGAGACTGCATTTGGGTACCAAAGAAAAAGAAAATAGCTAACCTATAGGGACCCAACCTCAATTGGGTACCTTCCTTTGTCACTTGATTTGAATTTTGCAGGTGTGTCCAAGAGCAAAATCATCATTATGGTATCTTGATAGTGGATGCTCTAAACACATGATAGCCCATGCTTACAAATTTGACTCTTAAAGATGGAGGATTTGTCACTTACGGAGACAATAACAAAGGAAAGATAGTTGGTGAAGGAAATATAGGAGACAACTTTAAAACCAAGATCAGAAATGTTCTCTATGTGGAAGATTTAAAGCACAATCTCCTATGTATAAGTCAACTATGTGATAAAGAATTCAAAGTTTCATTCAATGACAATTGTTGTATGATATGTGATGGTCAAACCAGTGAGGTGATTCATATAGGTAAAAGAAAAGGCAATATCTATTTACTCTCTATAGATCATGCATTCATTCACAACACTAATTGCCTAATAAGTAAAGTTGATGAATCTTGGCTATGGCATAGAAGGCCAAGTCACATTAACATGCATCATATGAACAAGCTTATAAGAAAAGGCTTAGTCATTGGCTTATCTAAACTAAAGTTTGAAAAGGACAAATTATGTGATGATTGTCAAAAGGGGAAACAAACAATGAATTCTTTTCAAAGTAAAAATGTTGTTTCTACTTTAAGACCCCTTGAATTACTTCACATGGATTTGTTTAGTCCTTCTAGAACTATGAGTTTAGGAGGCAATTTCTATGGGCTTGTAATTGTTAATGATTACTTTAGATTCACATGGACTTTGGTTTTAAGATCCAAGAGTGATGCTTTCAATGCTTTCAGAAAATTAGCCAAACTTTCTCAAAATGAAAAAGGAAGCAAAATTATCTCAATAAGAAGTGATCATGGTGGGGAATTCCAAAATGAGCATTTTGAAAAATTCTGTGAAGAATGTTGGATATAGGGGGAGCAACATGAAGAATGAAGCCTATGATTTAGAAGATTGTTTTGAGCTTTTCACATGCCTTGAAAATTGTAATTCAAATAAAGTGTAGGAGAAGGCAACCTTTTGATCCTTGCATTGCATTCACATTCTCATTAACATGCTTAAATGATTTTCATTAAAACATCAAAGCTACTAACTATTTGAAAAAGGATTTAATTAAGTAATATTTTTGGAAAAATATAATTTTACTGTTTTAATCGATTACATAGCATTTTAATCGATTATTCAGTTCATGTTTCAAACTGGAAAAGCTTCTATGAACATTTTAATCGATTACCTATCGGATTAATCGATTATTTAGCTCGTATTTGAAACTAGAAAGCTTTGGTGAATGTTTTAATCGATTACACACTTATTGTAATCGATTACATAGTGTAAATGTATTTTGTGCCTTGCTGTAATAATCGATTACCATCATTCGTAATCGATTACATATGCCATTTGAAAAAGCCTGCTTTGCTACTTTAATCGATTACCATTATTTGTAATCGATTACACAGGCTATTTTTTGAAACTGAACTTTTCTTATTAAATCAATTACAACTCAGTTTAATTGATTATTTTGTTCATTGTTGAAACCCAGAATGTGCCTTGAACACTTTGATTGATTAAGTGACAATTTAATTGATTACATATGTGTTTTAATCGATTACAGGTTGTTACAAAATTCTGTTATAAATAGAAGGAAGGCTTGACTTGCTTTCTAACTTGAACACTTCGTATTTTTTGAGCATACACAAGCCTTCTAAGAGTTTGCAAGTGATTTTATGGGTTTTCTAACTTCTTGTTCCACTCTTTAATCATCATGAGCTATTGAATGATTTTTGGGCAAGAAACTTCAAGAGTTTAATGAAGAGCATGTTTTGAAATTCTGTTTTCTATTGTTCAACCTTGATTGGTAATTCATATGCATTCATATTCATTGGATCATCATGTTGTTTCTCTCCATAATCTTTGATTGTAATTTTGTTTTGGAATTTCTGTTATTTGATGCTATTGTAAGTGGGTTCTTGAAGCTTTGGCTAGAGTAGTGTTCTCTAGGAAAGAACAGAGTAGTGTTTTCTGGTTCTTGTTCCTTAGAAGTCTAATAGGGTTTTAGATTTCTATTCTTTATCTAGTGTTGATAAATAGAGGTTGTTATAAAGCTTGTAAGAACATAAATTTATAATAGTGGAACTATAATTTAGTGTTGATTAGAAGAAAATGGATGTATCTTTTGTTGTGAAGTGAACTAGTATAAATTGCTTGTGTTGATTTTCTTTATCTCTATCTCTACAAGTCATCTTGTTCATTTGTTCTTGATTTCATTATCATTACCCAACAAGTTTTGTTTTGAGCTATTGGTTTCTTGAGCTAAGTAATTTGATTGAGTAAAAGCAGTGTTGGTTTTAAAAGTGATTAAGATCCTTAACTCTGATTTGATAAATAAATTTTAAAAGATCAAGTTTCAATCAATTCACCCCTCCTCTTGGTTATTGTGGGTATTCCTATTGTTTTCAAAGAAAATGGAATCAATCACAATTTTTCAGCTCCAAGAACACCTCAGCAAAATGGTGTTTTGGAGAGGAAAAATAGATCCCTTAAGGTGCAAGAACTCTTCTTAATGAGACAAATTTGCCTAAATATTTTTGGGCTGATGCTGTAAGTACAATTTGATACACCTTGAATAGATTACTAATAAGGCTTATTTTGAAGAAAACTCCTTATGAACTATACAAAGGTAGAAAACCAAACATTTCTCACTTAAGAGCATTTGGCTGCAAGTGTTTTGTATTAAACAATGGTAAAGAATCACTTGGCAAATTTGATGCTAAAGCTGATGAAGCGTTCTTCCTTGGATATTCATGACAAAGTAAAGCATATAGAGTTTTCAATAAAAAGAACTTTATGCATGGAAGAATCAGTTCATATTATTTGTGATGAATCTAATCCCTCTAAAGAGGAAAAGAAGTGTGAAAATGTTGCAGGTTGATGTGTTGCAAACACATCGTAGTTTTAGGCTAGTTTTAGGTTATAAATTAGATAAATAAGTTAGGAATTATAATAAAATTAGTTAGTTTATTATTATATTTAATTTAATCTCATTTTATCATCATTTGTGCATTTCAGGACTTAAAAGAGGAGAATCAAAGCAAAAGATGAAGAAAAGCAAATTTGAAGCTCCCGCGCGACCCGCGCCAGAAGCCGCGTGATCCACGCCATATGCTAAAATTAGAATCTAGTCTCGAAGAAGCCACGCGGTTAGCGTGGAAGTCGCGCCACCAGCGCCATCTAGTCGAAGCTCCCGCACGACCCGCGGCAGAAGCCGTGCGATCCGTGCCACAAGGTCTGGAGGAACTTTTCATTCGAGTAACCCGCGCGATCAGCGCGGGACTCCACGCCATCAGTGCCACGGAATCGCTGTTTCCTGATTTAAAAAGATTGACTTCGAATTTGGCACAGAAAATAGGCTTTGTTACTCTAATTAAATCTATCTATAAATAAAGGCCTCTGGGGACTGAAGAAAATCATCCATTAGACACAGAAGCACACCATTCCACACCTCTCTACACTTCTATACATCATTCTACACCATTGGAAGGCAAGAATCAAGGCTAGGTCACTGCAGAATAATGAATTATTCAATAGCTTTGATGTCTTTGAAGCCTATGTCAGGCTAAACTTTGTATTGTGGGAAGGTCATGAACTGATGTAAACTCCTCTATAACTTGACTGGTATTTAATGAGAATTCTTATTGTTTTATTTTACTTTATGCTTTATTGTTAATTCTTATCTAGAACTGGCCATTCTATTTAGGTATTAAGGGTTAGGATTCGCAATGTGGACATTGGGATTCTAATTTCTGACCTTAGTAAAATAACAGTTGTTCATTACCTAGGGATAGGGATGCGTGGCTGCGGAACTTTATAATATAGTCTTTTGTATGCTTAACTCGATAGATTTCACCAAGGAATTGGGTCTTTGATTCAGGTTAAAGGGTTAATTCATTAAGGAATTAGGGATTAACTAGAGTAGGAAAGATTTATTCTCCGAGCAAAAGAATTCGGAAACCCTTATGATATATTCTCTTAATGCTTAGTTTGACAGAATCGCTATAGGGATTAGGATTCTCGATCGAATTAAAGGGATAAATCGCTAGTTATCTAGGATTTACGAATTTAGGAGAGATTTATCATTTGTGACCAAACTTGATAACCCAGTTGAGTGAAAGAGGTAGTGAACATTAGGGATTGTGCCTGACCACAATTGTTTCTTTCATTGGTAATACTCCAATTTATTTTATTGTTTATTTTACTTTCATTTTATGTTCAACTCTTCAATACACAATTATCGAAAAATATTTTCTTTTTATTTCCAGTCACTTAGAATTGATATTGTTGTGAATTTCAACTCAATCCCTGTGGAGAACGATACTCTACTTACCCACTTTATTACTTGTAACGATCGGTGCACTTGCCGTATTATAAATTGTAACACATGTCCTTTAGAAGAGTTCATACCACTCAATGGCTCAATGGATAAAGAAAAGGAAGAACTTATTACTAAAATGAAACAATCAACACCTATCCAAGAGCCAAAGGATTGAAGAACTACAAGAGATTTCTCCCTTGACAATCTAATTGGTTAAGTCACTAAGGGAGTATCTACTAGATCTTCATTGAGAAATCTCTATTGTAATATGACTTTTGTTTCACAAATAGAACCTAAGAGCATTGACCAAGCCTTGCTTGATGAACATTGGATGCATGCCATGCATGATGAACTAAATCAGTTCAAGAAAAGTGAAGTTTGGGAACTTGTTCCTAGACCTTCTTCTCTCAAACCTATTGGCACCAAGTGGGTTTTTAGAAACAAACTTGATGAAAGTGAATCATAGTTAGAAACAAAGCTAGATTGGTTGCAAAAGGTTGTAACTAAGAGGAAGGCATAGACTATGAGGAGACCTATGCTCTAGTAGCAAGGTTAAAGGCCATTAGGTTACTACTTGCATATGTATGTTTAATGGATTTTAAACTGTTTCAAATGGATATTAAAAGTGCTTTCTTAAATGGATATGTTGAGGAGGAAATCTATGTTGAGCAACCTTCTGGTTTTATAGATTTCAAATATCCAAACCATGTTTTTAAACTAAAGAAAGCTCTTTATGGATTGAAACAAGCTCCAAGGTCTTGGTATGAAAGATTAAGCAGCTTCTTGCTTAGCCAATTTTTCATAAGAGGACATGTTGACAAAACCTTGTTCATCAAGAAGCATAGCAATGATATCTTATTGGTTCAAGTATATGTTGATTTTGCAGGTGCAAATTGGATAGAAAGAGTACTAATGAAACTTGCCACCTATTAGGTAGCTCACTAATCTCATGGCATTGCAAGAAGAAATCTTGTGTTGCTCTATCAAATGCTGAAGCTGAATACATATCTGCTGGAAGCTGTTGTGCTCAAAGCCTTTGGTTGAAGCAACAACTATAAGATTTTGGTGTAGAGTTAAAAGAAATACCCTTGCTATGTGACAACACAAGTGCCATCAACATTTATAAGAATCCAATAATGCAATCAAGGACCAAACACATTGAGATAAGACATCATTTTTGTAACATCCCCAAAATTATAAAAATGTATGTTTAGAGAAAAATAACTATATCACTCTTTCCAGGAAGTAGAAATTACTAGAAAAACCCTTAAGATGAAAATGTCAAAAATGCCCTTGGACATTTTTGAAAATGACCAAAATACCCCTAGGTTGAATGCCCTAGGCCAAAAATGCTCAAATAACTTTAGAAATTTTGTAGAAACTTGATGAAATTATAGAATACACTTAGTTGACTAAGTATCAACATATTTTGTGACACAAAACTCTAGAATAAAATTTCTACAAATTTTAGAAGATGACAACTTTGAGGCTTTATTCAAGAAAACTCAAGCATCAGAAAAATATGGAAAAATGATACATGAAATCTACAGAATTTTCTCTTAATTATAGGATGAATAGACTTATTTAATAAAATGGTTTAGTAATTTTGATGGTCAGAAGAAGTATAGCCCAATCAAAATCAAGATAAAGATGCAGTCTAGAATGAAAGGATTATGTATTGCCCTGTATAAGACTGCTTGGGATTAATTTAAACTATCATTCTGATAAATTCTTAGGAACATCTAGAATTCTAATATTCAAAATTTTATTTAGGTAAAATAATTCAAATTAAATTGGATTTCTTTTTAAGAAAATGCCATATTGAAACTAGATTTTTATTCATCATCAAAAATGACTACATGTGGCATGAAAGGAAGAAAAATTGGTATTCCTTCCCTTTAGATTGGTTTGGTGCTTCACTTGAGAAAAAATGTAGAAGACGCAAGAAACTTCATGATAATCCACTTGGAAAGCAAGCCACATGATAGAAACAAGTGGCATGGCACTTGTATGACTTGGATGCAAGATAATATAAAAATCAAGCCAAGATTTCTCTACACTCTTCCATCTTGAACATAGACAGATCTAGACATTATTTAAACAATCCCAACGGTCAAAAGTTATATATGTGAGATAGCAGTGTGCCCTTAAAATTTTAAAGAGATCCAACGGTTAACGAATCCAGAATCACTATTTTACTAAAATGGGTTTTGGGATAAAGGAAAAACACGAAATCTTCTTAAAATCTAGCCATTCCACGAAAATTTGGGAAGATTGCTCTACAAGCCAAGCTACTCCACGTGCACATCAAGAAGAATGAAGAAGTGTTGAGAAAAATCAAGAAAATGGACACTTGGATGGTTGAAAAGCAAGGACTCTTGCCATTGGTCCATTTGGAAAGCTAAGTAATCATAACTTAAGTGATAATTTCATGGCCAAGGCTTGTTAAACAAGTTCATG
>PYAF01000233.1:0-18379 GCA_007407185.1 Glycine tomentella
TCTAAGAACAAAATAATCGATGTCACTAATCTGGTAATCGATTATTTCTGTGAAAAAATGATTTTTCCAAAAACTTAAGCCTTTTTAATCTTCCTAAATTGATTTTCTTGATTAACCTCATTAATCTTATAATTCTATATGAATGACTAATGAATGATATGCATGCTTGGATTATCAGATCATATATTTTCTATTTATAGAATCAATTTGACTCACTAAGGATTCACATCCTTGATCATTACTTAGCTTCCTTTGATTCTTCCATCCTTTGCATGTTGAAAGCACAAAACACTCATCCATGATCTTCATTGATGCTTTGCTTCATCTGAATCAACAAAGTAGACATTGTATTGGGATTAATGAAGTACACAATGCAGCTATTACAAGCATGTGACATGTTTCTGTGCTCTGTAACGGTTATTTATAAAAGAAATGTTATCTATATTAATTTGTAGTTTATAAATTGTAGTTGAGTAACAGTTATTTGTTCCAATTTACTGCAGTTGTCATATATTTCTTAATAGTTAAATAGGAAACAAATGTTCCTATTTGTTTCTTGGTTTCAAGCAATTATATTATTACCTTGTAACCTGATAAGCATAAAATTTTTGCTATTAAGCTTTGGAAAGTGTCCTTAAGCAATTCTTTTGTTACCTTCTGACCTGACAAGCATTTGAGTTAATCTGCTCAACAAGTCATGTGGGAATTCAGCTTTGATGCCATTGAAAATATACTCTTATTTTTAATCCTACTTCTGCTGTCAATATATATGGTGTAAATATCTAGGGAACCTGAACCAGCTACTATAGAAGAAAAAAATGTAGTTTACCAGGAAATCATGCCACATGCCCTTTCCATCAGTGTCGTCACTTCCTTTTGTGATGACACATGCTAATTTGACATCTTAGGTTAATATTCTTCTTTGTTTGTTGGATGACTGTGTTCAAATTGAAATCTATTGCAGTGGAAAGCCTGTATAACAGCATAGAAACATAGCCAAATGCAGCTTACATAAGACCTTTGCATCAGTGAAACCCATGCTTGCATAAACCAACCTTTATGCCTTTGTTTGCTCATGTTATGGAAGTTGGGTTTGGGTTAATGTATGATCTCTTCTATAGCAGAGTAGCTGTGAATTATTCTTTCATTGCTTTGTGCCTTCTTTGTTGTACACAAGAATAATTCACAGCTGTTTGGAGCTGTCATGCTAGAGATATGTTCAGTAATATCATGCATAAGACCAGACAATGCTATGGTTGAGTAGCCACAAGAACAATGTGACTTATATAGATAGTCATAGTTGGTGTAGATTTAAAATAGATAAATCATAGTTGGTGACTTATATGCAAAGTACATTAACTTGATTATGCAGTTTTTTGTTAAGGCTATATGCCTATGCCATTTCAATTAAACAACAATACTTTTAGTTTTTTTGTTCCTTAAGTATGTATACAAATTAGTTTATTCATGCATAAGGCTCAATAAACAAGTGCAAAAAAAGATCAGAAACTTTTGTACCGTGTTTATTCATGCAGAACTTTCCATATTGTTAAATATGTTTTAGTTTAGAAGCAGGGGACTATAATCAACTGAGATGCTTTTAATATATTACATTTCATGAATAGAGTAAAATAACCCAAACCCAAGTTGTTGCTAAAATTTATTTTACTAATAAGTAGAGTATATATATCCTAAGCTCACCTGCTTTAAGCAGCAGCAATTGACAAAGGCTGAGCCAATCGAAGGCATGTCTGTAAAACATAGAATGAAGTTTATAATTATTTTCAATGAGTTTCACAAATTATAACTATACTACTATAGTATTTTTCATGTAGGAATACAACTATGAAGAATTTAGTGTTTGCACATAAACCATGAGATTGTAAGAAAATATTTAAAGAGATCAGCACAGCATACCATCACTTGGAAAGATTGTACTGCAATAAAAAAGAACACCATTAAAGGCTGTAATGGTCATTGCCAATTTATTACGCAATCCAACTCCATAAGGCAGATGGATTTTTTGAAACTAATGATTCTAGATATAGATAAGAAATACCATTAAGGGAAGCCAATGAAGCAACAACCCTCTGAATAGAATGACTCCCACATAAAAAGTCAATTTTAGGATACATTTAATGGTAATAAAAATATAGGAAATATGAGGGTCATGCATTGGAACAAAACTGATGATGCTTATTACCTTAAACTGAACACAATTTTAGCCAACCTTGTCTTACACTCTATAAGTTGTATAATTGTGAAACTTATCTGCCTTTGAAAAAGGAAACCCAGCTAGTATATAAAAGTAAGACCAGATTAAATAAAAACTTTAAATGATAAATAATTAAACAAAATTATTACATTATCCAAAAAATTATTTTTTGAAAAAATAAAACAAATCAAACCTTTTTAAAACAGAATAAAATGTATCCATACTTAACTCAGGTTAAGCAGTATTTGGTATAATGTACATATAGTTAATCGTAAGGCCAAAACGGGATCAGCATTCTGTTCATAATTGAATCCTTATTCATTTTACAACTGGGCCCTGTATAATACTGTTAAAATACATTATATCAACTCAACTCGGGCCCAAAGAACATATGTCTACTTCATCAACCTTCAATACTCCTGAGACCAGTTACCACACAATTAGCCAGTGGACATATCTTTCAACTTTTCATCTGTGGTTAGGCTAGCTCATTGAGACTGACGGCAAACCATCCCACTAGAAAAAGTAAGGTCAGTTTACATGAGTTGAACCATAGTGGCCAGCCGTTTACTTGGACAAATGGAAAGTGTGGAGCAAGCTGGACAGAGTACTATGTAATTTGGACTAGACATCTAAGTTCCATCATTCTTATTCCTTGGTGACCAGTTTACAGTCAGTCTCTGATCATGCTCCCTTGTTAGTGCACATAGCCCCTCCCATTGGCAAAAGGAATCTAGCTTTCAGATTTCCTAATGCCTTAGTTGACAGCTCTGATTTTATTCGTATGATTGCTTATCATTGGGAAAGAGAGGTGCCTGGTTGTAAGATGTATCAAGTTTGTCAGAAGCTTAAAGGTATGAAACATGATCTAAAGGGCCTGTTTAAAAGAGAATTTAGTCACCTTGATGTTAAGGTTCAAGATGCTGAAAGTGAGTACCAGAATAAGCTCTTAGTGCTCCAGCAAAGGCCAAATTTCCCTCAACTCCAGGCCTTGGTCAATAGCTTGAGACAGAAAGTTTGCTCCCTGAGAGTAGCTGAGTCCAAAATGCTTTCCCAGATTTCAAAGCATAAGTATCTAGTGAGTGCGGACAGAAGCTCCAAGTTCTTCCATGCCCTCATTAACAAGAATAGAAATGCAAGATTTATCGCTACTGTGTATAAGGAAAATGGTCAGCTTACCAGTTCGGAGGAAGAGGTGGTAACTGAATTCGTGAGCAGCTACATATCCTTGCTTGGGACATCAGTGAATACCTCTCCCCCTTCAACAGAGGTTGTTTCTAGGGGTCCTTTGGTGGCTGAGGGTCACCACCATCATCTGGTGTGGCCGGTTTCCAGGGAAGAAGTCTGGGATATAGTTTCCCACATGGATAACAATAAAGCTCCAGGGCCCGATGGTTACAGGGCTTTGTTTTTCAAAAAAAGCTTGGCATATTATTGGTGAGGATATTTTTGGGGCTGTGGATGAATTTTTCACTTCCGGCAGGTTGCTCAAGCAAGTAAATCACTCAATTATTGCCTTGATCCCTAAGTGTGAAGGTGCCAACAGGGTGAATAATTTCCGTCCTATTTCTTGCTGCACAATAATTTACAAAATTATTGCTAAGCTCCTTGCTAATAGGCTTGCTTTGGTGCTTGAGTCCATCATAGACCCGTCGCAGGCTGCTTTTATAAAATCAAGAAATATGGCTGATAATATTTTCTTGGTTCAAGAGCTTTTGAGAAAATATTCTAGGAAGAGAGTATCCCCGAGGGTTATGCTCAAGGTGGACCTTCACAAAGCTTATGATTCGGTCTCTTGGAGCTTCTTGTCCTGGATGCTTTGCAGTTTGGGGTTTCCTGAGCAGTTCTCTCACTGGATCATGGAGTGTGTCTCGACCACCTCTTTTAGTATTTCTGTCAATGGATCTGTTTATGGTCATTTTGAGGGAAAGCGTGGTCATAGGCAGGGGGATCCCCTATCCCCATACCTGTTTGTCATCTGCCTGGAATACCTCTCCCGTGAGCTCAAAGCTTTGAGACAGAATATGCTGTTTAATTATCATCCTGCCTGTGCGGTTCAGAACATCACTCACCTAGCTTTTGCAGATGATCTGATGTTTTTCTCTCGTGGTGACATTGCCTCGGTTGCTACATTGATTGCCAGGATCAGGCAGTTTTGCAGCATATCTGGATTATCCATAAGTGCTGGAAAATCCTCTTTGTTCGCTGTTGGAGTGGACAACATTTCTTTGGAGGAAATTAGATCTCTTACAGGCTTTGAAGATGGGGTGTTTCCCATCAGATATTTGGGAATCCCCCTTATGGCTTCTAGGCTTAATGTGTGCCATTATTCGCCCCTTTTGTCTAAAATTGGGGATTGTATTTAGAGTTGGAAACGGAAGTCGTTATCTTATGCTGGCCGGCTTGAGCTGATTAGATCGGTCATTCATGGTATTGTGAATTTTTGGATGAGCTTGTTCCCGCTGCCCATATCGGTGTCTAGCAGGATTGATGCTCTGTGCAGGAACTTTTTGTGGGGGAAAGCTGATTCGGGGAATAAGAAGCCCTTAGTGGCTTGGTCCAAGGTTTGCTCCCTTAAGGATGAAGGTGGCCTTGGTCTTCATTGTCTTAGGAGTTGGAATCATGCTCTCTTGGCCCGTTCCCTTTGGGATGTTGCTAGTAAAAAAGATTCCATGTGGGTCAAGTGGATGCATCATGTTTATCTGAGAGATCAGTTCTGGACTTACACGTGCAGCAAATCAGATTCCCCCCTTTTGAAGAGGTTGTGCTGCATTCGAGATATTATTGTGGATAAAGAGGGTGGTGCTTTTCAGGCTCAGCAGCTGCTCGCATCTTGGATCAGCCCATCCGGCTTTGATGCGGCTGCAGCGTATGAATTCTTTAGGAATTCCAGGCCAAAGGTTTATTGGAGCAGGCTAGTGTGGAAGACTTGTATCCCTCCTAAGGAGTCTTTTGTTTTGTGGCTGGCAGCTTCCCACAAGCTCCTCACCCTGGATCGTGTCCCATTTCTAGATATAGGTTCTTTGTGCCCTTTCTGCCATCAGGAGGATGAGTCCCATGACCATCTGTTTTTTAATTGCAGGGTCACCATCAGAATTTGGAGTGACATCCGGGACTCTATGGACTTTCCAAGAAAAAAATATCTCATTGAAGGGGACTTTCAACAGCATGACTCACAGCCGTGCAGCTTCTGGTGTTAAAGGCAAGTGGCGTTGCCTTGCTATTGCCTCCGCGGTCTATAGTATTTGGCTTTGCAGAAATGCCATTCTTTTTTATGGACTTGTTTTTAATTTTACTGATTTGCTTGATAAGATCAGATTTCGAATTCTTAGAATGTCACATTTGATGCACTTGTATTAGCAAATGTTTGCTTGTAGTAGCTAGGTTTCCTGTTCCTAGCATCTTTCATTTGCTTCTTTTGGCAAGTGTATCGAACGTTTCCTTTTTGTTTATCCAGGGTATGCCCTATGTATCTGTATATATCTTTTTTGGAATATAATCATTTACATTTCTTCCAAAAAAGAAAAAGTAAGGTCAGTAATTACAGCAGATTGCCTTCATTCTACAAACAGATTATTCAACTTCAGTCTATTACTGGTATGATATCCGTTTTTACATCCAATCTATGAAATATCTATGTGCTGTTACCATAAAAGTTAGGGTTTCAAATGCATGGCAAAACAGAACTGAAATATTTTTTTATCTCCAGCTTAGAAACTATTCCAAATTAAAGTTCTGATACTATTGAAAAGGAACTTTAGTTTCAAAGTTCATAACCATTTCACTTACACAAACTTCACGGATTCTGCTTACCATTTTCAACTATCTCTGTTTTTGGTCTCTGAAGGATTACTGGCTGGAACACATCCTGTTTGATGACAATTTTTGTGTTTATTATGACTTATCATGATGTTTATTATTTATACTTGAAAGAATGCTTTTTTATTTGGATGTTGTTGTGTCAAATTTAACCATATAGTTCACATATTCTTTGTGGACCATTTTATATAGGACAAAATGAGGCCAAATACTGAAATTGTAAAAGAACTTGCCTTACTGATGATGCAAAGTCATAGAAAACCTGAAGACTGCCTTAATATTATGCATATTAAGGACATAGCATTTCTTTCTGTTTTCTACATTGTGGATTTTCATTGTTGTGCTGCATCTACTATATTGTTGCTAATACTGTTAAATTTCTCATGTAGCCTTATGCAGAACTCCCAAAAAGCTTTATTTCACAATTTAAAAATAATTTGGGTGACATATGGCATTTGATAGATTGCCATGGAAATTATCATTTTATCAATTACAATCGATGCCTAGCAAACCCTTTAATTGTTGGTGGATGGACAAAAATTAGACGATGCTATGGTCTTCAAGGAGATCATCACATTTCCTTAACCTTCTATGGCAATTCTCTATTTTTCATGACTGTTTTCAAAAGCAATTTTCTACCACAATCATTTCCACAATGACATTCTCTTTACAAATCAAACCCAAATGCCATTGTCTTTCACTTATTCTTGACCAAACCCAATGTCACTTCCAATGCCTTGGTAAGCTTTTATTAACTTTCATACTATTTCATTTTAATATTATAGTGATTTGTGTGCTTATATGAAATTCTAACATTCTATTATGTATTTTGTAGCATCTTCCAAGAGACATGTATGATTTCTTAATTAAGACAACATTCACAGAGCTGATTTTTAATCAAACTAGGGCATTGAAAATTGTGTTCAACCATTCACGCAAATATGCTAAAATCAGCTCTGGATGGAAATCGTTTGCAAGAGACAACAATTTCAAACCATATATGGATTTTATCATTGAGTTTCCTGATCCGACTAGCAACCATGTGTTTTGGTTCATGTATTAAAGGCACCTTTTGTGTTAACTCTATCAAGTCTATATTGTATTATGCAATCCATGTTTTGTTCTTATAATTGTGACTTTATCTTATATTTTGTAATAGTTTGTATTCTTCCTATGGTTTAACTACTTGACAATTATGTATAAGACATTATTAATATTAACTATTTTAGTTCTTTACTAATTTGCGGGATTTTTTCTAAGCATTCATGCAAAATGTGGTTACCAAGATGGTAATGAGAAAATTTAAGGATGAAAACTGAAGAGTGTTATTGAATGTCCAACTTGCTTTTACCAACCAGTAATTATGCTGTGAATCATAACAACATTAAAGCCTTTTACCTCTCATTCTATGAATGTCCACTGTTATTGAATGATCTATCTGATTTTACACGAATATCATGCAAGTCAAAGCATGTTTTCAACTATTACCAATTTTATTCTCTCATTTTGTGTACTGCTATAAACCTTCGACTTTGCTAAATTACTGGTTGCTTATAAAATTGACAGTAACTTGAGAGGTTTAAATTAATCATTGCTTATAAAATTGAACACAATATTCAATTAATTAAACTAAATTTAAAATACAACTTACAATGCATTACAATCCATCAATGTATTGGCTGAAATATAAAGTTGTGTCCAAGTTATATCACCAGGAAGAATAATTGTTTTTTTAGTTATATTTCAGATAATGAATAATATTTATTTTTATTAAATATCTTATTCATTATTTTATTTTCATTATATAAAATTAAAAAAAATAGTAAAATAAACTTCTTGACATTTTTTAAAAAACATTTATAGTTTTATGATGGTAGCAGAATGGTTTTGTTATACGTAACCCATAACCCCCAAAATTTGTTGATGATTGACAAGCAAGTGGTACTTACTTCTGGTTGGCTGCTGCTGTGTAAAATTCAGAGCAACTTGAGAAGTTTAAATTGAAGACAATATTCAATTAGTTCAACTAAATTTGAAATACAACTTACTTATAAAATTGACAGTAACTTGAGAGGTTTAAATTAATCATTGCTTATAAAATTGAAGAAAATATTCAATTAATTAAACTAAATTTTAAATATAACTTACAATGCATTACAATCCCTCAATGTATTCGCTGAAATTTAAAGTTGTGTGCAAGTTATATCACTAGGAAGAATAATTGTTTTTATAGTTATATTTCAAATTATCAATAATAGTTATTTTTATTAAATATCTTATTCATTTTTTTCATTATGTAAAATAAAAAAAACAGTAAAATAAACTTCTTGACATTTTTTTAAAAAACATTTATAGCAAAATTTGTTCATGATTGACAAGCAAGTGGTACTCACTTCCAGTTGGCTGCTGCTATGTAAAATTCAAAGTAATTTGAGAAGTTTAAATTGAAAACAATATTCTATTAGTTAAACTAAATTTGAAATACAACTTACAGTGCATTACAGTCCCTTAAATTATTGGTTGAAATATAAAGTTGTCTGCAAATTATAGCACCAGTAAAAAACCAGCAATCATGATTCAGTGCATTACAATCCCTCAATTTATTGGCTGAAATATAAAGTTGTGTGCAAGTTAAACCAGCAATCATGATACGTGACCCATAACCCTCAAAATTTGTTGATGATTGACAAGCAAGTGATACTGACTTCCAGTTGGCTACTGCTATGTAAGTTGATTTATTTTGATTGGTTATTTAAGGTAGACCAATGCCATGACTTTGTACTACGTGCTTATTTGGCTGAGAATAAAAATGGCCAATACATTACTGTTAAAATTGTCATAAAGGAACAACCCATTTTACTATTATAGTATTATGTGAATCCAAATTAAACAAAATTAATCAGAATGAGGTAACAAACAGGTAATACTGATGTGCAACAACCATGGTCCACTGAAAACTAAGATTTCTAATTAGGTATCCTATACGAAAATTAAGCAGGATTGGTTATATCCATCAGCATTTTCCAACACCTCCCATTGCTTGACTATTACATCAAATGCAAGGTTTCTCCATCCTAACTTAAGCACACTGATATCAGGATTCATGGTTCTGCTGCAAGTACTTCTAATCTTATTTTGAAAGTTAATCATGGAAGGAGACACATGCAATTTAAAGATTTCTACTAAACAAGCAAGATTAAAACGGAGGCTCATATTAAGAGTGAAGAGTTTGAGAAAATGTGGTCATAACAGTGGTCAAAGCAACCACAGTGCACATGGATTACAGCCACGAAACAATGCAAGCTCCATTAAAAGATTCAAAGCTGTTAATAGCATGTTATCAGCAAGTGTTTTTCAAACCAGAGGTAATCAATTCAGGGCTATTAATATTGGCCATGAACAAAAAAATGAATCTCATTATCAGCCACATTCAATCTGTGAGGAGACGGTTGAATATACAGATAAAGTTATGCATGATGCACCTGTAACCATTAACCGAGTGGGGACTCAGAGTGCAGGTAACTATAATGGTCATAGTGCCTGTTAGATTTTGTAACAACTTTCAATAATAGGATAGTTGTGTTCACTGCTTACATGTAATTTAAAGTTATGGCATTATAGTTTGACTGTGGACTGTGAAATAGATTATGTTAAGATATACAATTTGACCTGAAAATTATATGTTGAAGCTGCAAGATTACATCGAAGGAACATAATGCAAGGAAAGCGTTTATCAAAAGTTAATGATACAATTTCTGCAACGATGAACAATAGCAACAAAAATAAAGGTATTAAATTTCTCCATTGATAAAAACATCCTATTATTTGTGTGATGCAAACCAATTTTCTCTGAGCATTGTTGAGGATAAACACTAACTGTGTAATCTGAATAAATACATAATTTGTACATGTTGCAGAAACATTACCCATAGAACAGATGGATAAGGTAACAAATGGAAATATCAATAATACTCCGCCACAATCAAATAACTTTCAGAACAGGAGAAAAAGATGTTTCAGCTAGCATACAGTAGTGAGGCGCAATTTAGTTGATGAATTTGTTGTTGCCTCTTCAACAGACCAAATAAACCAAACTGTTCAGAATGAAGACACCACTCAAACTGAAGATACAGTTGGAGGTAACAGTGATATTAACATTAGTGCATCGATAACTTAAACATGTTTCAATTTTGGTGTTTAATTGAGGGTTTTCTTTGTCAAATAGTTTAGACGAATGTGATTAATGATAATCAGATGTTGACTTTGTAGGAAGATTTCATTTATACTCAATTCACAGGTTCACTGATGTGTATTATGCAGATAGTAGTATTGAATGAATTAGTTAAACTGATTTGGCACATAAAATTACAAAATTATAGTGACTCAATAACTAAAACTTACAGCCTCAGAGAAAGGCCCAAATTTCTTTGGGCAGGTTGGGGTTTTGTCCCATTTTGAAGTGCATATGGAGGAATCATAACTGAGAGAGGAAAGGTTTCTCTGAACTGCTCATCTTTAAGCATTATAAAGTACTAATTTCATGACTGTTCAATCTTCAGCCTACTTTATTATAAATCCAAGGTTCAACTATCACAAGATGCAATTTAGATTGTAGTGATGATTATTCTGACCTTATTTGGACAGGTCTGGATGTGTAAGACTAATTAAAATGTTTGCATCACATTTGTGTACCGTGTTTTGATTGTTATTTTATTTTTAGGATATGTTGATTTAGGAGATCCTGCTCAAACATGTCCCTACTGTGAAGCTGCTATGTGGAGTGCAGAAAGTACCAATAAAATCAAGAATCTGAGTAAAGCCAAATATAATCTATGTTGTCGGGGTGGAAGGATACAACTTCCTTTTCTTAAAAATCCTCCAAGGCTGCTGCAACATCTATTATGTGATAAAGATTCAAGAGAAAGTCTAAATTACCAAGACAATATCAGATCTTATAACATGATGTTTGCTTTTACCTCTCCTGGAGCCAAGATAGATAGATCTTTGTTAAATGGAAAAGGCCCACCAATATATAAGATTCATGGACAATCATGCCATCTAATTGGTAGCCTACTACCCATGCCTGGGAAACGTCCAAAGTTTGCTCAGCTATATATATATGACACTGAAAATGAAATTCAAAACAGAATTGGGGCAGCAAGGTTAGTCCTGTTCTGTCAATGTTAATTACATGTGGTGTGTTACACACTCTTCAATTTTCATATGTTATATTTAATCAAAATCTCAACTTGACATCTGAATGTTTACTCTGTTTTTAAGATGGGAAAAACGACTTGATTCACAGCTTGTAGCAAAATTGAAAGACATGCTTGATACCCACAATGTGTTCGCTAAGTCTTTCAGGATGGCGAAAGATAGTTATAATAGTTGTCAAACACAGAATATAAACTTGCAGTTAATTTCAGATAGGAAAAAAGATGGGAGGATATACAATTTGCCAACAGTTTCAGAAGTTGCTGCAGTCATTGTTGTAGATGCAACTGAACCTATAAACAGGGATATTATTGTTGAAAAACAGAGTGGTAGATTACAAAGAATCAATGAGCTTCATCCAAGTTACCTTGGATTGCAATATCCGTTGCTATTTCCTTATGGTGAAGATGGCTACCGCAACGATATCAAGCACAGAGATATGCAAGACTCAGATCAGAGAAAGAGAAACAAAGTAACTATCAAAGAGCTATTGTGCTTTAGGCTACAGTCTAGAAAACATGAAAGTCAAACATTATTGAGGTCCCGAAGACTGTTTCAGCAATTTATTGTTGATGGTTACACTATGATGGAATCAGAGTGATTGATGTTTATAAGGACTCATCAAAAGTAATTGCGTTGTGATAAATATAGCACATTGATTGCTTATCAAACCTCAGAACAGGGACATTCGAATTATGGGAAGCGTACTGTTCTGCCTTCGTCCTTTGTTGGTGGCCGCAAGTATATGGATCAATTGTACTTTGATGGCATGGCCATATGTGGCCAAGTTGGGTTTCCTGATTTGTTCTTGACATTGACCTGTAATCCTTATTGGCTTGAGATTCAAAGGGTTGTATCACCAATGAATCTAATTGTGGCTGATCGGCCATATATTGTGAGCAGGGTTTTTAAACTTAAGCTTGATCAATTGATGGCTGACTTGAAACATAACAAAGTATTGGGCGATGTTGTAGCATGTAAGACATTTTGAAAGCTTTGCACATGTTAATTGTATTGCAAATTTATATGTTCTATGCTGTTAAAATTAATAATTGTTTGCCTGCAGATATTTACACAATTGAGTTCCAAAAGCGAGGATTGCCACATGCTCAGATATTGCTTTTCTTGCATCCTTCCAGCAAGTATCCATCTCCCTCAGATATTGACACAATCATCTCAGCTGAAATTCCAGATTCATCTGGTCAACCAGAACTTTATGAATATGTCAAGAATCACATGATGCATGGTCCATGTGGCCATGCTAACACAAAATCTCCCTGTATGAAGGATGGAAGGTGTTCTAGATTTTTTTCCAAAAAAATGGCAAACTGATACAGTTGTTGACCAAGATGGGTATCCTATATATAGAAGGCGTAATGATGGGAGATATATTGAAAAAAATCATGTGCCACTAGATAATAGATACGTAGTGCCATACAATGCAAAGCTGTTGTTAAAATATCAGGCTCACCTCAATGTAGAATGGTGCAATCAATCGACATCTATCAAGTGTCTCTTCAAATACATCAATAAAGGCTATGATCGTATAACGGATGCTCTGGTTCTTGTGCAAAGTGAGTTTGGATCAATAGTGGAATGTGTCGATGAGGTCAAACACTATGTAGATGGTAGATATATTTCTCCATGTGAAGCAGTGTGGAGAATATTCTCATTCCATATACATAAAAGATCCCCTGCTGTTGAACGACTATACTTTCACTTACCAGGTGAAAATTCAGTCATCTTTGAAGATGATGATGACATTGATACATTGCTCTCAAAGCCTACCGTTAAGGACTCCATGTTTACATCTTGGTTACATGCTAATACCATTTACAGCGAAGCCAAGCATTTAACTTATATGCAATTCGTTAAATCTTTTACATATGTCCCCAAGGAAGAGAGAATACACAATTGGAAGGCTTAACTGGGTCCCTCCAAGTACTGGAGAATTGTATTATCTTAGAATGATGTTGGGAGTGGTGAAAGGACCAACCAGTTATGAAGAGATTCGTACTATTGATGGTCAGCTTTATCCTTCCTTTAGAGAAGCATGCTTTGCAATGGGATTCTTGCATGATGACAAGGAATACGTTTAGGCTTTGAAAGAAGCATACCTTTGGGGTTCTGGCCACTTCTTAAGAAAATTGTTTGTTACAATGCTTTTATCAAATAGCATTGATAGACCAGACCATGTCTGGAATGAAACATTCAGTTATTTAATTGATGGCATCCTACATGAGCAAAGGAGACTTGCAAACATACCAAGTATAAATTTGTGATAATACAGTTTCCATATGAATTAATTTTATTGCTGCATAATCAAAACATATCAGAGTTGTATGCTTTTTTTTTTCTAGATTTGCAGCTTCCAATAGAAGACTTACAGAACTTGGCATTGCTAGAGATTGAACAAATACTACAATCCAACCGAAAATCATTGAAGGATTTTCCTACCATGCCTTTTCCAAATGGTGTTTCAAACACCTATATGGAAACGGATATATATATGCTGAACAGTCATATGACAAGGAGCAATTGCATTCTGATTTTGAAAATTATGTTTCCACTCTAACAGGTTATATATCAACACCCTAATTAATTAGGATAATGATTGACTGTTGTTATGCAGTACATGTTCCATTCAACATTGTTTTTTGTTTAATTCCATGTCAGATGAGCAGAGAAGTATATTTGATACCATTATGAGTGCAGTAACTAGGCAGCAAGGTGAAACTTTCTTCCTCTATGGCCATGGAGGTACTAAAAAAACTTTCATGTGGAAAACTTTGGCCTCTGCATTGCGTTCCAAAGGAGAAATTGTATTAACAGTTGCTTCAAGTGGCATAGCTTCATTGTTGTTGCCTAATGGCAGAACTGCACATTCCAAGTTCTCTATCCCTGTTCCTACACTACAACACTCAACTTGTAATATCAATCAAGGTAGTGAGTTGGTTGGTCTGTTACAGGCAACACATTTAATAATATGGGATGAGGCACCAATGGCACATAAATTCTGTTTTGAAGCATTGGACAGAACCCTGAAGGACATAATGTGTAGATCTCCAGAAGGAACTTTGCCATTTGGTGGAAAAGTTGTCATTTTTGGAGGTGACTTTCGCCAAATTTTACCAGTAATACCTAGAGGCAGCAAATCAGATATTGTTTGTGCTACCATTAATGCTTCATACCTGTGGGAATACTGCACCGTATTAAAACTGACCAAGAACATGCGATTGCATCTTAATTCGGATTCAACAAATGCTCAACAAATTAGCCAGTTTTCTGAGTGGCTTTTAGCTATTGGTGATGGAAGTCTAGGCACAGGTAGTGATGGATTTTATGACATAGAAATTCCACCTGATTTACTTATTATAGATTTCACTGATTCAATTGATTCAATTGTCACACATACATATCCTGATCTTCAACAAAAATATCGAGATGAATCATTTCTGAGTAGCAGGGCTATTCTAGCTTCAACAATTGAGATTGTGGACAAAATAAATGATCATGTTCTAAGCATTATTCCAGGTGACGAAAAAGAATATCTAAGCTCTGATTCCATTGACATGACAGATGTTGTGGACAGTCAGCCTTACCAATCAGTTACACCTGAGTTTCTACACTCATTAAAAGCATCTGGAATTCCAAATCATGCAATCAGATTAAAAATAGGCACTCCTATTATGTTGATTAGAAATTGGATCAAACGGAAGGATTGTGCAATGGTACACGACTCATTGTTTCAAGGATGGCTAATCATGTTATTGAAGGCCGCATTATCTCTGGTAAAAACATTGGTAATATGGTGTATATTCCACGGATGTCATTATCACCATCAGAATCTCCTTGGCCTTTCAAGTTTCATATGCTATGACAATAAATAAGTCGCAAGGGCAATCTCTACATACTGTTGGTTTATATCTACCAAATCCTGTTTTTAGACATGGGCGGCTGTACGTTGCATTTTCAAGAGTTACCAGTAGAGCTGGTTTAAAAATACTCATTCATGACAAACAAGGGAAACAACAGAATGTTACTACAAATGTAGTTTTTAAAGAAGTTTTCCAAAATTTGTAGTATGTTATAACTTGGTACCAATATGTATGAAAACATTATAGTAGTTACCTGTTATGCTTTTAGTCTTGACATTGCTGTAAACTCTGCGATACTGCATTTTGGATATCCATTCATACAAATTAGTCTTAACATTTGTTCTTTGGAAGTTGATTGTTTCTTGGTGTTAGTATTCTACTTCCCCAATTTTGAACATGGTTGCTTATAATAGGTTTTGCCATGTTGCGGCCACATTTCAATATTGTTGGCACATGTTCCTCACACCAATTATCTGTGTACAACTTTATCTAATCTGTTAATATTGACATTTAAAAATTGTCGGGCCACCTTCCTCACAATAGCAGCTGAAGCCTATCACAATAGTTCGTATCACAAAGTTATGCTTCTATTTTTTACTCCATGATGGCACTACCTGTCTATGAATTTCGCTTCTATTAACACAAGGATGAATCTTAGTATTGAGAGTCTATTTCAAAAGATATAAGTTTTATTGGATTAGACAAATACTACATGATGGCAAAAGTGGGTGATGGATGCAGAGCAGGAAGCTACAAAGGCTTACAAACAAATTGATAAATTGAAGAAGAAACATGACAAGGAGATTAGCACACTTAATAAGCTACTTGCCAAAACACATTTGCCTAATGAAGAAATACAACCTACTTTGGATGACCTTGTCACGCCTACTTGTGATGACACCAGCGTGCCAAACAATGTTAATGGTCAATTTGAGTTGTTTTGTAATGAAGAGGATAGTGAACTTGCAAATTTGGCAGACCGATCATGGTTCTCTGCTTATGACACATGCAACATATAAATTAATCTTCCAGTTTGTGTTCATTTGTTCATATGATTTGTTCAACAACAACAAAAGCCTTATTCCACTAGGTGTTCACATGATGATTTGCCTCACAATTGTCTATTCCTTACACCAAAGGCTATTTTGAATTTAGCCTACTGGAGAACTTTTGCATTATAATCTGTTGCGAGGAATCAATATTCTTAGGACTTTGGGTTGTTGACATTAGCGAATCCTTCTAAGAGCTTGGGTTCTAAAATGAACTATGTGAGATAGCAATTTTAGGAAAAAATACTGAAAAAGATTTGCAAAGTGCTCACAGGTTTTGCATTAGTCTGCTGTGAAGTATCAATACCATTTAGTACTTTGGGTTATTAAAATTAAAGAGGTACAAAAATGAACTATGATGCAGCAAACTAGCAATTTGGGTAGAAATTTAAAAATTGACAGAAATTTCAATTATTGTTAATTATGTTTACAAACATTTGTTTTGACTGTTTTTATGTGAGGTAGCCCAATTTTAGTATGATTTTATTGTTGGTTCATTTTCTTTGAACCTTTCATCTGCCAAAAAATCACAATCTCTGAACCTCAGCACCACATGAAAGCCTGCTCACAATTCCACGAGTCATACTAGCATATACATGATGAAGTGATCCCACTTTATTCTCCAGTAATTTGAGAGCAGTTTCTACAATTTTCTGCACTTCCTTGCAGACTTCTGTTACCTTTTAGTATGTGCTAAGAACAGATTTTCTTTGATTGGTTTCCAGTGATTTCCCTGGTTGGCTAAAGAACATTCCAGGAATCAGTTTCAGAACAGAGAAATAATTAACAATTTAAGGTTAGATTCCAATCTTCCTTGTACCAAAGTAGCCATGTGACAAGTTTAGCTTTATCATTGGATATGTAGTACATTCTTCAATATATTTTAAACTAGCAAAATAATTTAACATGGGTGAATGAATAAAACAGGACATGGTTGGACTTATCAATAAAATAAATACATTCTTCATGAATCATGATATTTTTTAAAACTGTGTTTCGGTGACATTCTAAAAAATAAAAAAAATATTAGTTTTATCATTTAAATTTAATAAACAATCTGGAATTTTTTAGGTTTTTTGAATTTAATTCAATTATTATGATAATCAGTATAATAGTCTTTAGTTAATAATTTTTTTAGAAAATAATTGTTTAATTATTTGTTATAAGATCACAAAAGTTATTAATTTAAATTAGTTTATAATAATATCATAAATAAATATATTTTTAGTTATGATTGAGATTAAAATTTAAATTTATAAAAATATAGGGCCATGACTTCCAATTATTTGTTAGAATAAAGAGATGACAATAACCCAATTCTGTCAACCATTTGTTAAAAGAGGTTTTGTTTTTATATATTAGACAAAAATCACAAAATAATTCCATTCCTTGTTGATACGAAATTAATTTTAAATTCAAAAGCCAACGCTATGTCAATGGGTCATTGTATATCTTTTAAAATGCTTTTATGCCTTTCAAAATTTAAACAAAATACAAAGGCAAACTGCAATACAGGAACAGAAAAGTCACACATATAGCCTCTGGAACTTATTCACTCAAGAGTCACGGCAGAGCAAACCACGGTGAGAAGGATCACTCAGGCAAAGGCGCGCATCAACACTCAGGCAACCATCCACTCTCCTGGTAAGTACAATGTTCCTTGTCATCAATGTCTGAGTTTTGGTTTTTTTTTTAAAGCATTTCGAACGATTTTGTTCAACGGTGAATGTATAACTTCACACACCAAGTTCTTTTCCTTTTCTAATCAAGTTACTGATACATATTGATCACCGTCCCAACATTGATATGTATATACTCTGTTTATTCGTTTATATAGTGGATATACACTGCCTCTTTCTTTTCTTGGTTCTTATCCTTTTGCATGTATGTTTGATCTCTGTCTGTTTCTTTTCTTGGTTCTTCTCCTTTTGCATGTATAAATGGATACCAAATTCCGCTTCTCTCCTTCATCACTCTCATCGTTTTTGTGTTGGTTTTGATACAAGGTGTAACACCCCAAAATTCAGGGAATTACAGACAATTATTAAGAGTAAAATGTTAAGGAAAGGCAGTAGAAAATTTAGGGCAAAAATGACATAAATACCCCTGAACATTTGTAAAAATGACGTTTATGCCCCTAGGGTGAAAATGACAATTTTGCCCTAAAACAATTCTGGAAATGACCAACATATCCCTAGATATTT
>PYAF01000233.1:39359-78016 GCA_007407185.1 Glycine tomentella
CCCGGTGGGGTAAAATTGAGACGATGAGATGATCCTCATTAAGAGGTGTTTAGTGTGTCAGATAACTAAACTGAGTTCCATACGTGTTTTTAACTTGGGGGTAGTTGAGACAGTGGGGAACACACCACCATGATGATCACATGGATGGGAGTGATACTCCTACGCGACACTGGGCTACCCTGACGGGATGGATAAGTTCATTCCACTAAGGTGAGGGTGGGGTTATTTGACAGTGGCCACAAATTTTGAGACGTTAAGCTGAGATCTCAGTCATGCATTATATAATAAGATGAGCATGCATTTAATGGCAATTCTGTGTGTGAAAATGACTTATTTATAATTGTTTACGTATATTTAAATTTGATTTATCAATTGGTCTGTTAATATTTAAATTTTGTTTATCAAGACTAACCCTGTGTTGTGTCTGGTGGTTGACACCTGTGATGGCCCCAAATTATTTGGGCGAGCAGAAAAACAGTGATATGGATGTCGTACGAGAAGATAGGATGAAGATTGTATGCTGGTTGTATGCTTTTGATGATCTGTGCTTGCGATGTACTATGGACTGTTTATATATGGGACTCTGGATATGTAATAATGAATGGACTATGTGGTATGTTTGAACGTCATGGACTATATGTTTTAAATAACGCGTGAAAACTTTTATAATTTCTAAACTCGTTCGGAATTTTCATTTGAACCTTCATTTCTAAATTCGTTTTTAAAAATCAACCAAGATACGTTTGAACTTTAATCCTTTCTGTTTTTCGAGCATAACGTCAGCCGTTGTGGAGGATACCATGAGGACCACCGCCGCCAGCATCACTGACTTATTTTTCTATGTTGCTACCGTTTACTTAATTTGTAATGTTATATTTCACGCATTATTATGTCTGACTATATCGCACATTATTTTAATTTAATGTTTTTGTGCATGACAATGGACACTATTTAATTTGATTTGCGATGTTTATTGTTTAATGTAATCGTAGTAGATCATGAACCTGAATGAGTACATCATTGCGGTTGGTTGTGGGCAGGGCAATTACGCCGGTTGTGACCCACAACTTTACAATAACCACACCTGGTACGAATTGTTGACCCTTCACGCGAATCCATCTCATTACGTATGCGCGTACTATTTGGTCTTCCTTTTTTCCGTTTGAGCGACACATCTGGTATGACAATGGGTGGGGAAGCCGGTAGTATGAAGTCCTCGTTTCCAATTGGATACCACTGTGATGCATACACTTGACATTGATATGTGGCACTATATGCAGGGTCAACATATTGTCTGGGATCGTGGTGTGTGTATCGACAAGCTGCAATAACATGACTACACGGGAACCTATAGGCAGTGAACTCACCACATTGACAGTTTCGTTCAGCTAACGACACAGACCATTTTTTCCCGCCAGTATGAGTCCATATGTTGTACGTCTCTTGAACCTCAAATCTCGTCCTAACTAAGTCAAAACAAGTGACGTAGTGCGTTGCTGATTTTTCAACCATCCTCGTATATTTTTGCCATGCCACCTTCGAGAAATGATTGCCTCTTGCCATCTCCTCGCGAGCCTCTTGACCATGTGCGACAAAGTATGCTACTAAGCGAGCGTATGTGAACCGCACAAGGGACGTAATAGGAAGGCTTCTGGCTCCTTTAAGAACCTTGTTAAAGCACTCAGAAAGATTGGTTGTCATGTGACCAAACCTTCTTCCCTGTTCATCGTAGGCTATACTCCACTTCTCCTTCGGGATATTATCAATCCATGCTGCTATTTAAGGGCTTGATTCTTTAAATGTGTCTAATCCGGCATCAAAATCTAGATGCGAGATTGTATAAGCTGCAAATACAGACACAATGTCACAGTCAGTACGTGTTATTAACCAAGTAATTGCATATAATAACATTGGCTTCTAATGGACAAACATACCTAATCTTTTCAATTGTTTCTTCAAGACGACGTTGCCAAACTTGTGATTAAAATTACTGGCCAGGTGACAAATGCAATAAACATGGTATGCCCGTGGTGGATGCCATCCCAAATCAACATTGTTTACAGTGGCAATTATGCCTGCATGCCGGTCTGAAATAAGGCAAATTCCGTCTTTCTGGGTAACGTGTATGCGAATCAGTGCCAAAAACCATGACCAATTGTCGATATTCTCTCTGGAAACAATCGCAAATGCAATTGGAATGACATAATTGTTTCCATCAACTGATGTTGCAATAAGCAGTGTTCCCCAATATTTCCCATATAAGTGGGTTCTGTCGATGCTTATAACTGGTTCGCAATAATTGAAAGCATCGCAACACTGTTTGAAAGTCCAGAACACCCTGTTGAACACCTTAGCACTTCCATCAAGTAGGCCATCAATGAAATGGTCGTGCAAATCCAGCTTGTATGCAGACCCAGGAGCAAAATTTAACATGTATCCCAACCACCTTGGCAAAAATGCATACGACTCATCCCAATCTCCAAAAATGCATATATAGCACTATATTCACTGTGGAGTGTGCCAAATTTACTTACCTAATTCGCAGTACCATTTACCAAATTTACTTACCTAAATCGTTGTACCATTTACCAAATTAAGTCCAAATATTACCTATGATGGAAAAGTACCTATCCTAATTCGCTGGCTATCATGCCAAATTATCCACAGATTGCCACGTGTCTGCCTTGCCCAATCCGACATTGCCCGGTCAGCACCTAATTTGCTGACCAGTCTACCAAAATACGCAACCAATTGTCAATTGCCATGTGGCAAAAAAAGGACGCCAGCTGCTGCACCTAATTCGCCTGGGAGTGCTGCGAACTACAACATGTGGCACTTTTGCAAATTGTTTCTTTCTTGTGGCATTCTGCCAAATTATTTGAGAGGACGTGGTATTTTGACCACTGTCCCAATTTGTTTCATAGACACCCACAGAACTATAGAATGGGCGCACACCCAGTTTGAACCATATTCGGATTTGGGGTGCTTCGACACATGTCTTACAACAGAAGCCAAATAAAGTGGACTCACATATAGAAGTGTGCATGTTTGTAGGCTATCATAAAGGAACTAGGGGGTTGGATGTTTTATAGTCCAAAAGGTAAGAAGGTCTTTGTGAGCACTCACGTGACTTTCCTAGAGGAGAACTATATGGCAAATTACAAACCAAAGAGTTTGATTGTTTTTGATGAGCTTGTCTCAGGTCAAGTTTTATCTTAACCTCAGGTGGTTCCATCTTATATTCCTACGGTTGTTCAAACAGAGGAAAATATACCTGAAGGTGAACATACACAGGAACTAGATATAGAACCAAAAGTTCAGCATAATGATCTATAAGTGGAACCTGTAGAAATGCAAGTACCACTTTTTGACGAACAAAATCAAGAAAATTGGTTAACCCATGTAATGAGGATCTTCAAGAAATTATTGATCCACCTAACTTGGATCCTCATGCAGATGCACAACAACAAGTTAGGTAAAGTCGTAGTGGGAGAACGATTTGTAAACCCGCAAGACATCTCTTATTGGGAGAATCATACCAGGCTATCATCATTTAAAGAGATGACGATCCCACTAGTTACGACGATGCACTTGAAGATGTTGATGCTCAGGAATGGCTTGGGGCTATGAAATGTGAGATGTAATCTATGCATTCTAACTCAGTTTGGTCTCTTGTAAAAGCACCTAAAAGGATAAAACTCATTGGGTGTAAATGGATCTACAAGAGAAATAGAGGATCCTACGGAAAGGTTGAAACCTTCAAAGCTAGATTGGTGGCACAAGGGTACACCCAAATAAAAGGTGTAAACTATGAAGAAACCTTTTCGCCAGTAGCCATGCTTAAGTCTATCTGGATTTTCTTAGCTATTGAAGCAAGTCTTAATTATGAGATTTGACAAATGGATGTCAAGATTGCTTTTCTAAATGGAAATTTAAAAGATGACATCTATATGCAGCAACCAAAAGGGTTCATAGTCGAAAGGCAGGAACACATGGTGTGAAGTTACAAAGGTCTATCTTTGGACTTAAGCAAGCATTCGGGTCATGGAACATTAGGTTTGATTAAGCCGTTAAATCATATGATTTTGAGAAAAGTCCTGATGAGCCATGTGTATACAAATGAATCCAAGGGGAAGGAATATCTTTTCTGGTGCTTTATGTAGATGATTGATTGAGTGTTTTTAGTTTAATATTTTTCTATTCTTCTTAGCTTATTTGAATTCTCTTGGACTTTTATTTCCTCACTCTAACTCAGTTTTTGTCTTAGGCAAACAAGTGGGCTTAATTGATAATTGTTGCTTATTTTCGAATTTTTTGCTTACTTGACCTATCTTCCTTGTGCAGGACCTGAAGAGCTCTACAAAAATCCAAATGGCGCATATGAGTAGTCCTAGAAAGATAAGGAAAATATCTACAATTTTGTCAGAGATAAGCTGGGGCCAATTCTGTCATTTTGAGGGTCATTTTAGGTTTAGAAGTCAGAACCCCTGCACTCGAGTTTTGGGCTGCGAATTGGCGTAATTAATAATTAGTTAGATTAGATGGGCCTAATCATGACCCATACTTTCCTACTATATTTTAGTGTAATTAGTTAGTGAAGAGACACACTTTATTTTTTTTAGCATAAACAAAATTTGTAATTTTTTTTAGAAGTTTTCAGAATTAAAACCTTTTCTCTCATTTTCTCTCAACTGTTCTTCATTGTTCTTTATTTTTATTTTCCCTTTCATCTCTATTCTTTTATTTTTATCATACAAATTTCGTGGCTCTTATATTGATGATGATCATGGAAGGCTAAATAATCAATCAATCTATGGATCCAGTCCAAGCAAGGAGAATTTGAGTTATGATTTGGTATTCTAATTTCTTTGTGAATGTTCATCTTCTTCTTCAATGCTTTTTTTTTTTTATTTTCATGATTATGAATATGTTTAGGATTGAAAACTACAAATTAGGTTATAGATTTATTTCCTAATTTTGAATTTTAATCATAGATTGTTTGGATAATATTTCAATCCGATTTGTGATTTCAATTTATTTAGGAGTTAATTCGATTGAATTGCTTCTAATGATATTGAATGAACCTTCATAATATGATCATTATATAAGAACTATGATAATTTGTATTACTTGGTTTGATGAATTAGATTGATATTCTTGAATCTGTTTTACAACATCTTTTATCAATTCTGTTAGTTTTTGCATTTTTCTTCAATTCTTGTTTGTGTTTATGCAATTTTTATTCATTGCCTATAAACTGTTCGATTAAAATCCCCCTATTGTTTATTAGTGAATTGAAGTTGGAACCAAATTGATCGTGTCCCAGTCCTCCTACACTGACAAGGTCCTTTCCAGGTTCAGCATGGAGAATTCTAAGAAGGGAATTTTGCCCTTCAGGCATGGGATTCATCTCTCTGAGGAACATTCTCCTAAGACTCCTGAGCAGAGAGAACGCATGAGTAGGATACCTTATGCTTCAGTTGTAGGTAGTTTAATGTATGTTATGTTGTGCACCAGGCCAAACATCTACCATGCAATGGAAGTTGTTAGTTGGTACTAATCTAATCCTGGCGAGGAACATTGGATACCAGTTAAGCATATACTCAAGTATCTTCAGAGAATGAGAGATTATATGTTGGTATATTCTAATGGGAGTCTTGAAACCGTTGGTTACATAGAATCAGATTTCCAAGGAGATATTGACTCGAGAAAATCCACTTCAGGCTATGTGTTCACTTTTAATGGCGAGACCATCTGTTGGAGGAGTATTAAATAGTCATGTTTGACTAACTCTACCATAGAGGCTGAGTATGTAGCTACATCTGAAGCTACAAAAGAAGCCGCATGGTTGAAAAAGTTCCTTATGGATCTTCAAGTGATACCAGGTGTGGGTTGCCCTATCACTCTTTACTGTGACAACAGTGGATTAGTAGCACAATCCAAGGAACCACGGTTTCACAAAAGACAAAAACACATAGAAAGGAAGTATCACTTGTTTTGAGACATCATTGAAAGAGGAGACACAATGGTAACCAAGATAGCATCGGAGGAAAACCTTGTTGATCCTTTTACCAAGAGTTTGCCTAAACGTGTGTTTGAGAGGCATGTTACATCTATGGGTCTTAAGAAGATTTCAGACTTGTTATAGCTTTAAGAGATTGAATTTCCACTTTGTTTATTTTGTGCTCTTTGGGCAAGACATCATGACATTGTAATTTTTTGAAATTTATAAATGAGGTATTATTCATTTTATGGTAAGACACAAAATTTACAAACACCAAGGTACGGATCAATTGTAGAGTATATGATCATATGGATATGTTCATGAAGGACATGGTCATAGGTTCTAACAATTAATGAATGGGTTCACAACTGTTAAATAAAGTTGGGCACTTTATTTAGGATGCATTATTTTATGAAATGGTCTTGCCCGAACCATTGTAAAATTGGTGTGAGTTAATGTTCGCATTGAAAAGGTCAGGGAGATATTCGATTAAGGTTGTTTTGCTGTCATAAGTATCGAATCTCTAGCTAACCATAGTTATGTAATTGCTCTTAATCCTGAGTTTATTATAAATAGGTAATTGAATAATTTTCATTCTTTGATTTACCAACGGGTGAGGCCCGACCAATTGACAGCCAATAACTCGGTATTTTGGGAGGAAAATTATTTTATTATCGGTATTTATGAGATAAATAACATGGAATTTGTAGGATATGTCCCCTTGATATGTTTCGATACTTGGACATTAAAGACACTGGCCAGTGCATGTAATCCATTAGAGAAACTATCAAAGTGAAAGGAATAAATAATTGATTAAGTAACAGAAAACCCATCAATCAATTATTGAGTATCGACATATTACAAAAGGGCGATGCATATTCGAGTTATATATATGTTATAATTATTGATCTTGGAGTTCAACTCGGGCTTTTAGTGGAACAACACCGAATTATAAAATCATTTATTGATTATAAGGAGCGTTGATTAATAATAGATTGTGGATCCCCGTGCAAGCTTGAAACAAAGGGTGGAACATTTTCAGTTGATGATGAAAAGTGGTTTACATGGTTTTGGGCTTTAAGATTAAGTTTGTACTCAAGAGCAAGTGGAAGATTGTTGGGAATGCTCTTTATACAAAAGCTATTGGGCTTAAGTGTATTGAAAGGGCCTAAGAAACCAAGGTTTAGGTTTCTTAGTCTCCTATATAATAATCCTATTTACTCTAGACAAAGATAAAAGTTGTCATCATCTCTCTGAAATAGAAAAGTGTCCATACATTTTCCTTCTCCCTTATTCAAGAATAGCATGAAAGATTTGTCATTCGTAGCCGATTGAGAAGGCTAAGAGAGAGCTCACCAAAGATAAGGTAATTCTCTCCTTTTGATTAGAAAGACTAGGATGATCTTATAAAATTCAAATGTACTAGGTCCAATACGCTTCCCCAGATTCTATGGAATCCTTCAATTTACACAATCCTCGTCCTCACCGCCGGGGCCCGGCATCGTCACCCTAGTACATTGTATGCACAAGCTTAGCTTCTCCCTCTTTGTGTTTCTGCACCGCACCAAAGAAATCACTTTCCCTCACACAGCCAAACAGATTCCGACGGAGAAGCCAATCTTAGCCTCGCGTAGTGGATCAAAGGTTTTTAACGAAGCATCGACAACGAGGATGCAGAAGGGTTATCGAATGTTTTTTAAACCATGTATTTGTCTATTCTTTGATTTTTTTTTTCTCACCTTTTCATGAAAGTTTATATATTCCACCTATTTGTTCAAATTCTTATGCCAATCATTTACTAACTAAGTTCATTTAGGCTTGTAGTTGGGTTGTTGTTTGATGCATACCATTTTTCAATTGTTATGGTTCCCATTTAGGTGAACACATTCATTGAAATCTTCTATTCCCAATAGGATCAACTTCTTGAAATTTGGTTATGCATCTACCAAATTGAGGAGGCTTGCTATTGAGAAGGACCAGATTTCGCAAGTCATTCCTTCTTTGGGTTCTATTGGGTTAAGAGAGCGCTTCAGTGGTATGTGAAGGGAAGAAGAAGAATTGAATTTTTTAAATAGTTTAAATAATAAAAAAATGGTGTACTACTCATGTGTTAGTCATTAGGCTTGATTACGTGACACTCTGTCTGCCACGTTATCACTTAACATAATGGGACTAACAACAAGTACTACATTAAAACATAAAGAAATTTCAGGTACGTAGATGACCAAAAGTGCATTTTAGATAATAAATTAAAAATTACTTATTCTCCAGTATGAAAAATATATTTAAGTCTTAAAAATTTCATTCAGTAAAAGTATTTTGTTTTAATATATTTTATTATACTAAAATTTCATACTTTAAATTGATTGAAATATTATTTTATAGTAATTATTTGAATTACTACCTTATCTAATCAATTAGGATTGGTCTTAACATTTTATGAATCCTAAGCAAAACAATACATCATGGCCCTTATATATAAGTATTTTAAAATTTAAATATATATTATATAAAAAGATATGCTTGTAATTTCAATTAAAATCATGTCTTATTACGATATGTGAGTAACATTTTAACAAATCTTAAAAAACATGTTTTACAATTTTTTTTCAATAAACTCCTACGCGATCCTTTATAATTGATTAAATATTTTTTCTAAAATTGTCCCTTGTCAACTACAAAAACACACATATCACTAAAAATATTTCTTCTAACATTTTAAGATGCAAAATCATTAATAATAACATCAATATCACTTCCAACATATTGATAAAGTGGTTCCGCTCTTGGACATCAAATTTTCAACATTTGGACATCAATTTTCCACAACTAGCCACATATTTGCCTTCTTCATTCAAAACTAATATTATACTATTAGTCTTTAAAGTTCAACATGAGTTGTTTGTCTTAATCCTTATGTACTGCACAAAATTGGTAAAATTACATGTGACCATTGTTGTGGGGTCATTGTATAGGTGTTCACCCTTCATGTCAACCCTGTTCCAGGAACCCTGACATGTCCGTTCACCCTCTGAGTCAGCCTTGCTACTGGAGCGCGGATGTCAATAGTGAATATCTCTTTTCCAACAACATATCCATTATGCATGGTCATTCAAATTGGTGTAACCACTTTATCTCCTAGAATATCTCCAATTATCCTCAAGGGATTATCTATAAGTTGTTACTTATCTACAAGTAACATCATATCTACAAGTTGTTACTTATCTACAAGTAACAACATATTCTACAAGTTGTTACTTATCTACAAGTAACAACATATCTATAAGGTACACATTATCTCTTATTCAAATTACATAACTATCTGCTATTATCTATTATCTTATCAATAGATTAATTATAGGTTCTCTCTAAACCTTTACTCACTTAAGATTTACTCCATTCTCACTACTGTTCACCTATGTTGAACATACATCTGAGGCTCCCTTGGAGACTTTCTATCCACTTTCTCACTCAGTTATTCTCCAATAATTGATGTACTTACTTGAGTGTCAAAGTATCTTTCCTTTGTTTTGCACTAAACAAGGTTGACTCACCGTCTAAAGTGCAGAATTTGAAACCCACCTGGATCCCGTCTAGCTCATACGTGGAATTTCCAGATTTTGGTAAGAACACCTTAATTATTAATCCTATAAATAATTTGTCTATAGACATTATTAATTTTTTAAATAGAAATATTATTGATTTTTTAAAGCAAGATAAACCACAAATTTGCAACAGAAAATGATGCACATACCAGCAAGTCTAGTCTGATTTCCATTCCGGTTTTTGGGTTCTGCTCTTCTCCATTTCCTTAAGAAATCAACATTTCCATTTCTCTTTATATACATGAAACACGTGGCTTAAAAAGTTTTAATGGCTAAGATCGTTTTTCTTCTCTTTCTTTCCTTAACCAAAATAATACAATATTGCATCAAAGATCCTCTCCATGTTTGTATTACAATCTCAATCTAGCCTTGGCACTACAGTGAAGTGTCACAATAACCATCTTGCTGCCTTTGGAAGAGGTTTCAGTTTGCAATTCATGGTTTATTTCTCGAGGAGCGTTATCTAATTAAAAAATGGATGCAGTGTTCTGCAACATATGTGTTTCTGATGTTTAATTAGACTAAAAAATAGATAAAGAGAGCTTAATTACTAATTAGAACCAAAAGAAATTAAGCCTTCATTTATACAAAAATTTTGCACAAATTGCAAAGTGTTATATCATAACAGTGGCTCTAACTAATCATATTCATAATAATTGATCAACTCAAAGAAATTGTAAGCCCCAAATTTTGTAGAAGGAATGTAGTACTAATGCAACTCTACAACATATCCTTGGATTTATTGTTGTTTTCTTTTTTGTTGTTTGACTAAATCAAAATCATATAAGATGGTTCACTCGTCCCATCTTCTTAGGAATAAGTTGTTGTTGATCTTATCCCTTACTTTTAGCAACTATGTCCACGTTTTATGCAGATCAAAAAACAACCTCTTTGATGGGAAGAGGTTATAAAGGAGATGTGCACCATGGGCAATGTCCCTACCGCTTGCTATATGAAAAATCTCAATACATCATTTGTGAGTGATAGTCAGAGCATAAAAGATCCTTAAGCCAAAAGTCATATTAGTTTGGAGACTCATAAATTGTTCATAGACTGACTCTCGAGCCACTTAACTCAGAGACAACTTCAACCCATCTTCGAAGCAAATAAGAATAGCAATTGTGGGAGGTATTTATAATTTTAATTTTTACGCATTTAATCTAATAGCTTTTGATGTATATAAGCGTGATTAGATCATTTAATTTTTCTAACATTTGGTATCAGAGCTTCAGTTGCCTCTGCCTTGTTCATTTTCGTTTTTGGTATTGTTTCGATCTAATTTTGTTTTTGATGTTTAGAGCCTCAATTGTTAAAAATAAGATTAGAAATATTTATTTTGATTTATTTCCTTGTTTTATGGGTTTTGAATCGTGTAAAATGGTACACAAATGAGTGAGAACCAATCGGGTCTGATATGGGTCAAATTGACCTGTCAAAGGTCAAGACAATGTTATTAAAACTGGCCCGGTCATTGACTCGATCGAGGTAGTGGGTTAGTGGATCAGTGGTCCAACCAGTGGACCAATAATTGTCCCGATTTTACGCGGCATATATTAAAAATTTAAAATTATATATGTATCTATTATATATAAGTATATAACTAACATTATTTGAGTAAGAAACACTCATTCATACTTCAAAATCCAGAATAACAATTGATAATAATCCATAAATTTTAAATTTTTTTAAAAAATCCCAAAAAATAAATAAATTGTGAACCCGATCGGACCGATTTTAATAACTCTGGTTAAAAATGATGAACAGTAAAAAAATGGAATGTTTTGCGCTTTCTAGGTCTCGAACCTGTGAACTTTCATTTAGTAAAACTCACATGAGCTACAGGACAATTTGAAGATATTTGATATTTAGTTGTTTTTCTGTATCTTATATGCTTATGCATTTATGTTTACTTTTGAAATTTGTGGAGTTTTGATTTGTTTTATGCATGAATATATTCTGGAAATATATATTCTATGCACACACACACACATTAAATCAAATGCATAATATTATGTTTCAATTATGCAATTGTTTATGAGAATTTTATTCATCATTGTATTATATCTTGATCTTGAAGTGCATAATATGATTTATTCTCATATGATTAAGTTTTATGTCAAAGTGATCTTTATAATTTTGATTAATTATGGATTAGTCATAATAATATCTATAATTTGATTAAAATTATATATTAAGTTGTTTAAAGATTATATAAGGAATTAGGCATAATATTGTAATTAATTGTTACACTTTTCAAATTATTATTTCTTGATATTAATTATTTGACATTATTGCTTGGAGCTTGATGCAATAATATAAAGATAATGTTAATGATCTATGTAATTTAATTAATTAAAGCTTAGTCACAACAACTTTAATTATTTATGTTATATACTAAAAGCCTTGAGATCACATAATGTAGATTATATTAATTGTAATTAGTCATATATAATATAGTAGATATTATCCCACAAGAATTTCTATAATAATTTTTTATGATTAATTAGGATAAAATATTAAATTATATTTTTCGATTTGCCCACAGGGATCAAGAAATATAACTTGATAGTTTTATCATAATGTTTATGTGAATTTAATTGAATTAAAATTTTAGCCCACAAGAAAATTTTATGTCGCTAAATTCATAATTTTATAAGCATGACTTACATTGGTAAAGCATGATACATTATTTTTGTCTCAAATTTTAAGGATAAGCACATATGTTGAAATATTTTGGAGCTATACAACCTATTCATACTATTGATGTCCCGGAATTGGGAGGAGATAATTTTTCTATATGGAAGGAAAAGATACTGACATTAGGATATATGAATATTGATTATGCTATCAGGAAAACTGAGCCACCAGCAATTACAAAGAACAGTGAAGCCGAGGAGATAGATCTGTATGAGAAATGGGAAAGATTCAACTGAGTCTGTGTGATGTTCATTAAGACTAAAATATTGGTTGGTATTAAGGGCTTAGTTGAACAATATGACAATGTGAGAGTGCTCCTTAAGTCTATTGATGAACAATTTGAGACTCAAGGGAAGGCATTGGCCAGTACCTTAATAATGAAATTTTCTTCCATGAAGCTCAATACTCTGAGGGGTGTGCGTGAGCACATCATGCAGATAAGGGATATTGTAGCTTAACTTAAAACTTTAGGTGTGGACATGTATGATTCCTTTCTAGTGCATTTTATTCTGAATACTCTCCCAGCACTATATGTGTTATAACCATGCGTTTAAAGCTTGTTTTTGGCTTTTTTTGGGGTTCCACGCTGGTGGCGTGGAGTGCCACGCTGATGGCGTGGAAAGTGGGCCAGAAATGATGATTTTTCTGGAACCCCACGCTGGGGGCGTGGGAGGTCCACGCTTGGGGCGTGGAGGCCACGCCTGGGGCGTGGGAAGCAGCCCAGAAGTGCAATTTTGTCTGCCAGTCCACGCTGGGAGCGTGGGATTCCACGCTGGCAGCATGGGAGTCACGTCTGGGCCTATAAAAGGCCCAGAAGCTCGAAAACCATGCCATTTTCTCTCCTTCTTCTTCCTCCTTCGTCCAGACCTCCATTAGAGGAGTTTCCGAGCTTTTTAGGACCCTTATTGAGAGTCTAAACACTTTCTTTCAACCTTTGAGTGTGAGAGAAACCTATGGGAGCTTGAATCCTTCGATTTTCCACTCTTGAAACCCCTTTCTGAGTGCGAAGCGATTTCTCAGAGGAAAAGCTCAGAGAGCTTGAGATTGGCGAAGACCCACGGCGTATAAAGGACACAGAAGCTCGAGGAAGCTGTCCTGAGGCCTTTAGAGTCGCCACTGAGGTAAGAAACACAAGTTTTTCCGTTTGATTTTGAATCTGAGGGGTTTCATGAATAATGACCCGTTTGTGCTGGGGCTAGAATTAGCCCAGGGTCCAGTTGAGAGATGTGTTCAGAGCGATGAATAGATGAAGGATTAGCTTTCAGTTTCTATTTTTGATAACTTTGAATTTTAGCTCTGTGGCTTGTATGTGTGGCTTTATGACAAGGTCAATTGTGATTCTCAAGCCAAGCCAGAGCTTATTCATGTTGGTTTTGAGCCTGAGAGGCTGGTGGAATGGTGTCTGGGCTGAGGTTTAGCTCGTTCCAATGATGATGATTGATGGCTATAAGACTGATGAGCTTAGGCCATGCTTGTTTTGTATTGAGTCTGAGATGACTCAGATAGCTAGTAATTAGCCTTGATGGACCTTGTGTGGTCTGAGAGCAGCCTGGTGTGGGTTGAGTTTGTTTATACCCTAGGATAGGGGATTTATGTTATATTATGATATGTTCTGTGCTTGATGCCTGATGGCTGGTTTTGATATGATATTGCATGTGCCTTGATTAGGCCGTGAGCTTGATACGGTTGGTGGCGGGAGCCACAGATCAGGGAAAGAACTGCATAGCGAGACTTTGCTAGGTAAGTTCAGTGTCCCTGGGGATTATTTCCCATCTGGTTTGCATACCACACTCCGGGGGAGTGGTGGTTATTCCATACTGCATGCATTGGTAGTTTGCATCCTCATGATGATATGATTGTGCATCTGTGATTGAGAATCTGTGCTATGACTGTGATTAGATCTGTTGGCCAACGGATAGATATGGTCCTCCCTAGGAGATGGTTTCCTCCTAGTATGGTTGGCTCATGGGTGATGATGATCCCGGGGTGATGATGATCCCCTAGACTAAGGGAATAGTAGATGGCGATTCCTGCTATTCTTGGAGGTACCATATATGTGCATCCATGCGAAGGGTAACACCCAATGGGATGACACGGGTGTGAGTTTCCGGTCTCACACTGAGGATGGATGCTGATGATGATGCATCCTGGCGTTGATGATGATACGCCATTGCTTGACTTGTTTGGATGCTTGATATGTTATTATGAGGACCTGATATGCTAGGTCGGTGGGCCATTTGTGTGTATGCCTGATGAATGTGTTATGGAAGTGGGCCAGGGTGGAGGAAAGTCCTCCAAGGACCCTGAGCTTACTGAGATGTGTATCTCACCCCGTGTGGGGCTTATGATTTCAGGTGATTCTTCTGGGAGAGAAGAACAAATGCAGGGCAGGAGGCCCTAGTGATGACATGCTGCTGAATGGGAAGCAGCAAGGAGAGCTGCGAGCTCTTTTTGGCTTTGTTTCTGTTTTGTTCCCTTGATAGGGATGGGGTGTATGTACCCTATGACGTGTATAGTTCTGTATACCCCTGTGAGGGCTGATGTTATTTTGGTTCACCATGACATGGTGAAGACCTGATGTATATTATATGATTCTCCTGAGCTTATATTGGATGTTTTTCAGTTATCTGCCTATATGAATAAGCAATCTGTCTATATGTGTATTGTATGAGATAAACTGGATCAGCAGGGGTATGATATGGTTTTGTATGTGTGTGTGATTGTGATATGTTGGGTTTCCATACATAATGAATCAGGAAAATTGATCATGTGCTTCCGCTAAGTTTTAAATGAATGTTTTAAGCGCTAACTGATATCATAATGATAACGCACCGGAGGCCTACGGGGTGTTACAATATGGTCCCTTTAAAATATCCTACAACACACTTAAAGACAAATGGTCTATTAATGAACTCATGACTATATGTGTTTAGGAAGAGGGGAGGTTGTAGTTGGAACAAAGAGAAAGTTCTCTTATGACGACTGAAAGGAAGGATAATAAGAAAGGTCAGAAGAACAAGGAAAGTGGTAAAATACCACCTCAAGCTGGAATTAAGAAAGAATTCAAGTGTTTCTTCTATAAAAAGAAAGGGCACATGAAGAAAGATTGTCATAAGTTCAAGCTATGGTTTGAAAAGAAAGGTATGCCTACCTTAGTTTGTTATGAATCTAATATGATTAATATTAATCATAACACATGGTGGATTGATTTGCAAAATGGTCTTTTCTATATTAATTTGCAAACTGATACCACTTATGAAGCTTTGCATGTTAATGTTGGCATGAAATGATGTGTTATGAATGAGGATTCCTCTATCTTGTAGCATCGGAGATTAGGACATATCTTCATTCAAAGAATTAAGAGATTAGTAAATGATGGAGTACTTAGTACTCTAGATTTTGCTGATTTTGAAACTTGTGCAAATTACATTAAGGGAAAACAAAGAAACAAGTCCAAAAAGAGTGTCAAGAGGAGTAATAAATTATTAGGAATCATACATACTAATATACGTTGTCAGACATGGACGCATATGGTCAGAAATACTGCATCTCTTTCATAGATGATTATTCGTGATATATGTATCTCTACATGCTTAATAATAAATATGAAGCATTAAATACCTTTAAGGTATTTAAATTGGAAGTAGAGAAATAATGCAGTAAGCAAATTAAGATCATGAGATCAGATTGAGGTAGAGAATATTATGGTACATACACTAAAGATGGACAAGCGCCTGGTCAGTTTGCAAAGTTTCTTGCCAAGCATGGGATAGTTGCCCAATACACTATACCTGGTTCTCCATATCAAAATGGTGTAGCAGAAAGAAGAAACCGAACATTAATGGACATGGTGCGAAGTATGCTTAGTATCTCCAAGCTTCCTAAGTCATTGTGGACTGAAGCACTGAAGGCGACAATGTACATATTGAACCGAGTTCCAACTAAGGTTGTCCCCAAGACACCATTTGAGTTATATAAGAGTTGGAAACTAATTTTGCGACATGTATGCGTTTGGGGATGCCCATCTGAAGTGAGAATATATAACCCACAAGAAAAGAAGCTTGACCCAAGGACCATTAGTGGATATTTCATTGGATATACTGAAAGGTCTAAGGGATACAGATTTTACCGTCCATTTCACAGTACAAGGATTGTGGAATCAAGAAATGCTAAATTTCTTGAGAATGACTTGATCAGTGGGAGCTATCAATCCAAAGATTTTGTTTCTGAGAAAGATCATTCAATTACTCAACCATCCACTTCAAGTCTTAGATTGATTGTTATTAACAATACCCTTCCAGCTCAATCGGGTGTTGTGCAACCTATCATTCAAGATCCACAACCTATTGATAATTTAGTAGATCAAGTTGTTCATGAGGAGTAAGAAGAAATTGTTGATCAACCAATTGAACAACAAGTTCCTCAAGAAGATAATGAAACAACATTAAGAAAATATACTAGAATAAAGAAATCAATGATATCGAGTGACTTTGTTGTGTATATACTAGAATTTAACTATAATATTGGAGCTGAAAATGATCCTGAAACGTTTTCACAAACCTTGAGTTTTAAGGAATCAAACTTGTGGTATGATGGTATGAAAGATGAGATGAATTCTATGGCATCGAATGAAGTCTAGGATTTTGTTCAGTTGCCTAATGGTGTAAAAGCCATTGGATGTAAATGGGTCTTCAAAACTAAGAAAGACTTATTCGGCAACATTGAGAGATATAAATCAAGACTCGTAGCCAAGAAATTTAATCAAAAGGAAGGAATCAAATACAAGGAGACATTTTCTTCTGTATCTAAGAAAGATTCTTTTCGCATCATTCTATCACTGGTTGCACATTTTGACTTAGAGTTACAACAAATGGAGACCTAGAGGAAGAGGTTTATATGAAACAACCTGAAGGATTCTCCTCTATTGAGGGTGAGCAATTGGTATGCAAGCTTAAGAAATCTATATATGGATTGAAACAACCTTCCCGTCAGTGATACTTAAAATTTCATGACGTTATTTCTTCATTTGGTTTCGTAGAAAATGTTATGGATCACTGAATATGCCACAAGGTCAGTGGGATCAAAATTTGTTTCCTTATTCTATATGCGGATGATATTTTACTTGCAAATAATGACAAGGGTTTGGTATATGAGGTGAAACAATTTCTCTCTAAGAATTTTGATATGAAGCATATGGGTGATGCCTCTTACGTTATTGGTATCAAGATACATAGAGAGAGAATAAGAGGTATTCTTGGTTTGTCTCAAGAGACCTATATTAACAAAGTTTTGGAAAGATTTAGAATGAGTGATTGTTCACCAAGTGTAGCTCCCATTGTGAAGGGTGACAGGTTTGATTTAAGCTAGTGCCCAAAAAATGATCTTGAGCGGGAACAAATGAAGAACATTCCTTATGCTTCAACTGTTGGAAGCCTTATGTATGCTCAGGTCTGCACAAGACCTGATATTGTTTTTGTAGTTGAAGTGTTACGAAGATATCAAAGTAACCCAGGTTTAGACCACTGGAAAGCTGCAAAGAAAATGATGAGATACCTTTAGGGAACTAAGGACTACATGCTTATGTACTGACTGACTGACAACTTGGAAGTGATTGACTACTCAGATTCAGACTACACAGACTGCGTTGATTTGAGAAAATCAACTTTGTGATATATGGAGTTGTGTCTTGGAGAACTGTCAAACAGATCTTGACTGCTACTTCCACTATGGAGGCTGAGTTCGTTTCTTGTTTTGAGGCTATCTCATATGGTGTATGGATGAGGAATTTCATTTTTGGGCTTAGAGTTATGGATTCCATTTCTAGGCTATTAAGGATATATTGTGATAATTCAACTGCTGTATCTAGCCATAAGAGAACGTGTTTAAGATAATACAATGGTTATTGAGCACATTAGTACTGAATTAATGATTGTTGATCCTTTAACTAAAGGCATGCTACCATTTAAATTTAAGGATCATGTGGAAAGGATGAGACTTGGTTCCCATATGTGATTTTCATTATAAGAATGATATTAAGAAATTTTATTGGGATGTTTTTCATTCAGTTTATACGCATATACAATTATTTATTTTGAGAAATATTAAACATCAATGAAGTTTGGACCAAGAATAAATATAATGCAATGTAATACATGAAACATAATACTCGTACATATTAGAGGAACTATCGCTATGATTAATGTATTTTTTTTCTCATTAAAGTGAGTGATGAGATATGTGGGCCAAGTGGGAGAATGTTGTTTTCTTTTCTGTTTCTTGACTAAGTCAAAATCACATAAGGTGGTTCACTCATCCCATCTTCTTAGGAATAAGTTGTTGCTGATCTTATTTCTTATTTTCAGCAACTATATTCACGTTTTATGCAGATAAAAAAACAATCTCTTTGATGGGAAGATGATATAAAAGGAGATGTGCACCATGGCCAAGGTCCTTATGTTTGCTATCTGAAAAATCTCAATACACCATCAGTGAGTGATAGTGAAAGCATAGAAGATCCTTAAGTTAAAAGTCAGATTAGTTTGGAGACTTATAAATAGTTCATGGCGACTGACTCTCGGATCACTTAACTCAGAAACAACTTCAACCTATATTTGAAACAAATAAGAATAGCAATGACGAGATGTATTTATGACCTTAATTTTTTCGCATTTAATCAAATACCTTCTTATATATATAAACATGATTAGATCATTTAATTTTTCTAAGACTTAGTACCTAGGGAATATCACAACATATCTCTTTATCTAGTACCTATGACAACATGAAGTAACTTATTCAATGACAAGTTATTCAAGTAACAAGGTGCACCCCTCATATACAATAATATCGGTAAAACTATCTGCCTATGCTTTTCAACATGTTCAAGTCCAACTTCAAATAAGTAACAATCAACATTGATACATAAAACAGAAAAGGTGAAACTAAATTATGCTTCAGACACCATTTTACTGTCTATATTAATAATATTGCGTTCCATGGTATTGATAATATATTTGAAGTTATCATGACTTTGCATATTGTTGCTTCAGCTTGATGAATGACTATCAAACAATGTGTGAAACTTAATATTTTAGGCTCTTTTGTTTTGAGTGTAAAGTTTGTTTACTATATATGTTCTTAACTTGCTTAATCTTTCGTAGTCAGTTTCTTTGCAGGAAGGATTTTTAGATTAGAGGAAATGGTTGGCATATTCTTTTCGGTACTTACACTGTTAAGTCAACTTATCAATGCAGAGAAAAGATTAGTTGTCAAAACACAATTTTACACTCTTAGCAGTTATCTCCTTTTTGTTCTCCTTCTGTCATCCTCCTTTGGTCCATTTTATAGAATCACATAATCATGAGAGAAAATTAAATAAAACAGATAAAAGAATGAAAAAAGAAAAAAGGAAAGTCACATTTTTTATTTCCATTTGCTGTTTCATAGAGTCTAAAATGACACGACCTCTTGCAACACGGACAAAAAGAGAGAGAGAGGAGCACAGGTGAAAGGAAAAGTTTCAGTTTTCTATTTTTTTTTTTTTTTAAAAGTTAAATCTCAACCTTTGAAACTTTTTGATGCCACGGATCACATTAAAATTAAAAGAAATGAGATGTCCATTTCTTTAAGGAATGGAGAGGATCTCAACTCCCGGTTTTTAAGAAATGGCTTTGCAATCAAATATGCTATTTGGCTTAACTATAACAGTATCTTAATATATAAAAGGAAGGAAATCTGTGATAATTTTTTTCCGGCTCAAACAGACGGTAAAATAGTAAATTAATTATATAGGCTGATAAGTAATTGAACACAACTAAAATTAAATAGAAAAAAGTTAATGGAACCATTTAATACATGTGTTGAAAATTGAAACCAAGTGCATTCTTTTCCTCGGCAAACGTGTGACTCTTTGTTTTCATTTTGCATTGATGGTAAGTTTTAATAACATCCACAATCATAGGGAATGGAAGATGGAATATTAAGTTGTTTTTTTTTTTTTTAATCTCTTCTTATTTTGTAACAAGAACAAATCTCTTTTTATTTAAATTCCGATTATTAAAGTTGAAATTTGTTCTTTTGAGATTTATTTTTAAAATCGAAAATCTTTTTTATTGCTCCTTTTAAATTGATTGTGTTTAAGTCTTCGCTCAGTAGGCCACATTCGGGTTTTTTTCTTCTTCTAAACTTTTCCTTTACATTTTAAGATGAATGATGTGTATGATTTTCTATATTTGATTGTGTTTCTCTTTCTGGCTTATGCTTCATTAACACGATATGTTTCTTTATTTGACTTGTGTTTTTGTTTGGGCTTTGTTTTTTTTTTCCAGAAAAAAATGGATTGATTATTGTGAAATAATAATTAAAATATGCACTGTCAATAGTAAAAACATGAAATATTTTACATTTGTAGTAACAAAATACTTTTACAGTTTTTTTATTTATAAAAATTGACGAACTTTTAAACATGAAGCAATTCAAATTGAGGGCCTATTGAAATCTTAAAATCAAATATTAGTTATGATATTACAATACATATTATAAATTCAAGGCATTATATTGGATTCAATTAACTTTCGCAATTACTCTTTAAGATGCAGTCATATTTGATTAAAATTTCAAGGTTTAAGTATATTTTATTTTTTGTTGGTAGAGGTGTTATTCCCATTTATCTTTCATTTTATTTCTGGGTACTTATACTCCATTCCCCATATTTGCCTATAAAAAAGTTGAGATGGTGAAATGATTGTTGCTATTAATACTGATTATTGATATCCATAAGCTAATTCACAGGGTTATTTAAATATGTGTGTGTGGTGCTTGAACCTTAATAGAGAGGCTTCGCTCAGATGCATATATAAGAAACAACGTTTAGGATGTTCTCACTGTATTTGATTTATTTTCTGCACTTTATTCTAACCATTTATCTGCACTATGTTCTAAATGATTCTCACACAATGTTTAGATATATCAAACAAATTAAAATTAATTTTGAAGTCAAACTGTAATTTGGTTTATTAAATTAATTCACGTATGTAACAATTTTATATAGTTTCGATAATTCGCGTATGGAACAGTTTAACCAATAGTTTTGTAATGACTGTCTTTAATGAATTCTAACATTATTGAAGGTTTACGGTACTTTAAATATTCCGTTATCCCTTTAATGTTTTTTTTATATGATACTTTCTCATTACAATATTTTACATATACTGTGTGAGAAAATTACTAATAAATTAATTTAAGCACGTGAGATTTTAGATAATTTTTTGATAGTTCTTATATAACCATATAAGATTAAAAATATTTTTATTTTTTCTTTAATGGTAGATTTATTTTGAGATCTTATATAGAAAGAGAGAAAGATGAAAAAAAATTATTCTTTTTTTCTTCTACAAGAACTTTTTGAAAATTTAAACTTTTAATAATTGTTATAAATGCATTTTTGAAACTATGAATAGTTAATATTAAATTAGTAGTTTGTGACAAATGCATTGTTGAAATTTTTTAAAAATGATAAAAATTGTCAATTCTTTATGAAAATTTCGAACTCTTAAAAAATGTTGTAAATGTTTTCTTGAAACTAGGAATTGTTGGGGGATTAAATTAGTAATTTCAAATAAAAATGCATCATTATCTTACCAAAAATGAAATTGATGGTCTTACGGTAGTTGTTTTGCATGCTTAATTAAAACATTTGATGATAATTGTATTTTCATTAGAAAAATAACATTTTTTTTATTACGTCGATGTTAGGTAAATTAAAAACAAAAAAACCAAAAACTTCCATGTTAGATGATGTGATCAATTCTTGGGCTAATTGGAGTAGGGTTGCAAATGTAATACAGGGTTTCAAGTTTTTGTTAGATGCAAAACTAAAAGAGTATTGCAACTATAAAGAGAAATTAGTGTCATATTGTTACTTTTTAATAACAAAAAAGATTGAACAAACAAACTTTAGATTTTAAATGCATCATCTTATAAATTCTAATTTATAAAAAAAATATTATTTCTTATATTATATTCTCATAAATTTTGTTCCTTACATAAGACGGGTCCATGATGTAGTACCACTAATAAGTAATTAATCTCTTTCACTAACTATATAAGTAAAGCAATTCTGTACAAGTACAACCCTCTTCCAATTATCTGCGTTGCCACAAATTTAGAATATGGTGAAATTTCATTTAGTATTTTGGGGAAAATTGAATGTTTAATTCATTGAAAAACTTGAAAATCGAGGTTAGTTAATTAGATATTGAATGGGGAAGATGATGAAAAGCCAACGTACGTACATGAAGGTTATAATTGAGTTTACTTAGATATGTTTTTCATACTTATTTTCAGATTGTTACCTTTTTTATTTTGCTACTTGACTTTTTCAGAATTTTACATTTGGTATTTATCATTAATTTGAGTATGTTAAGTGATGATATGACAAATGAAATGTCATGTTAGGTTTGTTTAGTTGTCATCTTCTCATTTTTCATGTCATCACCTTTTTTTAATTTTAAAAAAATTACTTTCACCTATGTTTGCAACCCAACAACACTGCACAATCACCCATCACCACCCAAGCCACCAAAGGTGATCGCCATTGTCACCCACGTTATTGTCACTATCACTGATTCATAGTGTATCACCTCCAGCACCATCACTAGCACCACAGTCATGCATGGCGCAACTACCATTGCAGTCGCATGCAGCACCCCCACCACCACATTGGATTCATGTTGTACGATCACATCCACCCAACACAAACTCGTTCATAGTGCCCTCACCACCACATTAGATTTGTGCCGCACGACCACCACCACCCTGCACAGAGTCGTGTGCCGCACCGTGACACCGCTAATAGATTCACAAGATTTTCAATCTTAGTTTTCTCAAAATATTAAAGTGGTTCGAACTGATTTTGTGAAATTGATTGAATTTGTTCCCCTTCTCTAGACGAACAAAACGCGAACTCGTTCTCTCATTTTTGTTGTCGAAAACCAGATGAATCGTGTCTAGAGAAGAACGCGAAGTCACAAAAATTGTGATGGTCGTCGATGCAAATTAGAGTCGATTTTCTATTTTAGTGTCGTCCAAGGAGACTCTAACATCATATTTTTTAAATAATAAAAAATAATTGATGACACAAAAAAGTATTGACATGGCATTGGTGATGTGGCACTGGTGACATGACATTCCTTTAATCACATCATTTAACATAGTCAAACTAATGATAGGTACCAAATACCAAAATTTGAAAAGGTCATGTAGCAAAAAAGAATATTAATAGGTAGAAAAATATTTAATATAATAATGCACTAAATATTTTCTTAATTTTAAAACTTTTATTAATATAAGTAATATAATTATAAATTAATAAAGAAGTTATTAATAACATATAATGATAAAAGCTTTTTGATGGGATCCATTGGAAGCAACAAAAGAGAGTTATTCTATTGTAGAGATTTAATAGCTTAGTATCCAATGTCTTGCACGATATTTTTTTTTTATATATTATAACTTTTTAATGTATTTATCTATTATATTTTAATTAATAAAAATATATATTATTGTTTTATATATACACAATAGTTAACATATTAATGTACAACAAAATGTTTAATGTTATAAAATCACACCCAAAAATTATCTGATGTATACTATAATTTTGTATACATGCATCAAGTTTGTATTTTTATAAAATTGTGTACTTCAATAAATATGTATCCCGATGAATTTTATTATATATTTTATATTTTTGTATTAATAATAAGTTTATATATTATTAACTAAATAAATTTGAACATTAATCAAATAGGTTAATTTAAAATATTCTTAAAACTTGTTAAGGAAAAATTTATTTGAAACAAAAAATTATTCCAAATGGTGAATTTATTGAAACTTCAAATGTTCTTTATTTAAACATATTTTTATCTATTAATGGTTAAATATGGTTCATGAATTTAATATTTCATTCTTTTAATTTTTAATCACATGATATGTAAAACATGAGTTTACTCTTGCTCTGCAAACTGATATAACTTAATATATTTTTCTACTAAAAATTAAAGATTGACCAAGATTTTTCTTATAAAAGTGAGAGTAACGTGGACAATAGCTAGAAAAAGAGATAGATGGTTCAAAGTATAAGTAAATGTTGCAACATAATTTTAGTATTGAATTGGAGTTCATTGTGTATGAGAAATCAATTTAACTAATTTATGATAAATTGAAATTCATATAATTGATAATTAATTATTAAGGTGGAAAAATTGTAATTTTTTAAAAGGTGGAAAACTAAATAAAATAACATCAAACTCAAGAATCTTCATCTATAACCAACAAAAGTTGGTCTAATTGGTAAGAAATGAATTCATATTCCAAAAGAATGTGTGTTTGATTTTCAATGTCGATGTGTAAACATTGCTGGCGAGTAATTTGTAAGTATCTCTTCTATCCGCGCTCTTTGAGGCTTGAGGTTTGCCTTGACCTCAGGGGTGTTCACGGGTCCAGATCACCCGTGAATCCGAATTGATCCAAACCGATCCGAACAGTTTGATTTGGAGCATTTATGCATTTGGATCAAAACTGAACCGAAGCGATCAAAACAGGTGTACGGGTTGAATCACAGATTTAGATTTATAGATTCATTGACTTGATCCGTGAACCTATAATAAAAATATATATTTTATTATTTATTTATATATATTAAAATTTAAAACTAAAAAAATAATTTGACAATAAAAAAGGTGTGGTATTATATTATTTTCTTTATTGCTTTTAATAAAATATTAATAATTGAATAAGTTGGACTTGAGCTGTTGGGGGTTAAAGTAAACCCACTACCCACCTCGTCACCGCAAGGCACTCAAGGCAGAAGCCAGTTTCCTTTCCTCCTCTTTTGTTATTTTATTCTAGGGTTACAAAGGTTCCATTTCTTACTTGTCAGCGGTTGCATGGTTTTGATAGAGCAACACCGCGCCACCACACAACCTCGTCGCCCCAAGTCTGCGGATCTGTTTTCCTCAGATAGAGGTATATACTCTGTTTCGCGATATTTCTTACGCTTGTTCCTTTTTCTCTTCCCCATTATTTCACGTTCTCACTATTTCTCGAGTTTTTGTGACCACTGATGTAACTTCTGTATGCAAGTTCTGCACTTAATTTAGATATATATTGCAATAATGTCTTGATGAGTCGGTGCAAGAGTTACTCTTAAAAACAATTCAATGTGAATGTTGTTTTTGGTGCATAACAACATATATTTTACTATAACTTATGTCTTCTGTTGGCTATTTCTAATGACAACATGCTTAAAGTGTCTATTATATATTTGATGGAATGTTTTTATCTCAGTCAATTTTTTTTGTACAATTTGTTTTCTTTATTGAATCCATGTGATCCTTCTTGTGGTGCGTAGAAATTGTTGATAAGGTGCTTGTTGTAGAGAAATATATTACTAGTTTTGCTGGTTGCTCACTTGCACAATTTTTTGATGGTACTCCAAATATAGGCTATGATCGAGTGGTTGAAAGTTAAAAGTGCGCTTATATCAAGATTTTGAAATTTGTTCGTTATGTAAAAATTAATGTAAGAATCAAACTTCATATATTATCCAAATGCTTAAATAATATGGTTGGCCACTGAAAAACAATGATAAGGGGACTCTCAGATATTGAAGTTAAATATATTTTGGTTAGAGATGTAGAAGTACTACGCAGTCAATTGCAGTATAGCTAGCTATTGGCATGTTTAGGTAATAGGTATTGATGAAATGTAAAAATACAAGATTATTAGTGGAACAAATTTATTAAATTTGATGAAATTGTTGGATTGAAAAGATAATGTGCTTATAAGTTACTCAATATAAAGAAAAAAAACATAAGCTATGTAGACTTACTTAAAACTTTAGAGATTTGTCCAATTAATTAGATCTGAGACAAGTTATGCAAATGATAATTGCAAGTACTGTAATGCATCATATGCAACAACTAGTTCTATCTATGGAACCTGTAACTCGAGAAGACATGTGTTCAAACAATGCAAGAAAAACCCATGTAGGCAGAATGATATAAAGGAAAAGACAATTATTTTTGGAAGTGATAGTGAGAGTGACCCTAATAAAGTTAGTAAGAAATTTGTTGATTTTAATCAAGAGCGGACTCTAATAGCACTTGCAAATATGATAATTATTGATGAACTTGCCTTTAAGTTTTTCGAAAATGAAGGGTTTAGAAAGTTCATGGAAGATGCTCAACCTAAATTTAAAATTTCTTCTTATGTCACTATTGCTAGATATTGCATGCATGTGTTTAATGATGAAAAGGAGAAGTTGAAGCATGTGTTGTCTGCAAATAAACAAATGGTTTCACTTACTACAGATACTTGGACGTCAATTCAAAATATGAATTACATGTGTGACAGCTCATTACATTGATGAAGGGTGAGAATTGAATAAAAAAATATTGAAATTTTGTTTGATTTCTAACCACAAAGGTCGAACCATATGGATAACCCTAGAGAATTGTTTAAAAGAATGGGGAATTTCAAAAGTTTGTTTTGTAACAGTGGATAATCCAAGTGCTAATAACTTGGCTATTTTATATTTAGCTAGAACATTGAGTGTTTGGAATGAGCATACTTTATTGAATGGAAAGTTCATGCACATGCGATGTTCTGCTCATATTTTGAATTTAATTGTTAATGATGGATTGAAAGAAATTGACCTATCCATTAGAAAAATAAGAGCTGCATGTAAGTTTGTGAAGTCTTCTCCAAGTACATATGCAAGTTTTAAGAGGTGTGCTGAAGAAGTAAGTGTATCCACTAAGGTCATGTTAACACTTGATGTACCAACTAGGTGGAACTATACTTATTTGATGTTAGATGTTGCTGAAACATATGAACATGCTTTTTATCGCTATGAGCATGTTGAGGCTTCATATGTGTTAAATCTCACATCTAGTGAAGGGGAAGGATGTCCCAATGTCCCAAAGAGATTGATTGGCAACATGCTCTTGTTTATATTAGCTTTTTGAAGACTTTCTATGATGCAACTCTTTCTTTTTCTGGGTAATTGCATGTTACTGCTAACACTTTTTTTTAAGAAGCTGGTTAGTATTCAAAAATTACTAAATAAGTGGAGGCATAGTGATGACGTAGTGATACAAAGGATGACAACAAATATGCAGTTAAAGTTTAACAAATATTGGAAAAGTGGTGGAATTAACTACCTTTTGCTTGTTGCTATTTTTCTTGATCCTCGTTATAAATGTGAGTACATTCAATTTTGTAATCGTATGTATGGTGTTGAGAAGAGAATGAACATGATGAAAAAATTGAAAGACCTCATTCACAAACTGATTCAACAATATGTACTAGAGCATCTCATTTCTCATTCTAGCAACAAACATGGCCTCACAACATAATGATGACAAAGGTGATAAGGATGATGAATTTAGAATGAAAATCAAGAAAAAAAAATAGGGTGAGGTGAAAAAAAAGGAGTTAGCAACATAATGATGACAAAGGTGATAAGAATGATGATTTGGATGATGAATTTAGAATGAAAATCAAGAAAAAATAGGGAGAGGTGCAAAAAAATGAGTTAGATAAGTATTATGGAGGATGATGTTGAATATGACCACCCTGAGTTTGACATTTTGAATTGGTGAAAATTGAAGGAATCCAAATATTATATTCTTTCCTGTATGGCTAGAGATATATTGACCATTCTTGTATCTACTGTATCATCTGAATCTTCATTTAGTACAGGGGGTAGAATTCTAGATTCATTTCGTAGTTCCTTGAGTCTTACTAATGTTGAAGCTCTCATTTGTGCCCAAAATTGGCTTAGATCTACTAAGCAAAATATTAATGACTTGCAAGTTGAAATAAATGAAGCGGAAAAGATTGAATCAGGTGTGTAATCTCTTATTTCATTTTTTATATTTGTATAAAATATCAATTAATTTTTGTGCTAATGAGATTTTGTTTAAATTTTTAGAGTTATTTGGTTTGACTTTAAATACTGCTAATATTGAGACTCCAATTGTTGAAACTACAAGTGTTGGGACTATTAGTGTTGAAACTTCTTAATATATTAGGTTTAGGCATATTGTTATTTGTTTAACTTTTTTTTCATATATATTTTTTCTACTATGTTTATAATATTAATGGATCATATTTTGTTCATTTGTTTCAATAAATCTAGTTGCAACAAATTGAAAATATAATAAAAACTTATGCAAATAACCAAGATGGGGGGTGAATTGGTTTTACCTCAGAGTTTTAAAATTTTCTTTCAAAATTTATAACAGCGGAGGACTTTCAAAAGGATCTTTATCTTTTAAAACCAATTTGAAAATCAATTTACTTCACCAATCAAATCTCTCTTGTGCCGTAACCAATTTTGTATAATGCACAAATTCTATACCTCAAGAATATAATGAAATACAAACAAAATCTTAAAACACACAAGATTTATACTGGTTCACCTCTCAACCCCGGAGGCTACATCCAGTTTTCTTCCAACCAAATCTTGGTTAGAGTTCCACTATAACAAATATTGTTCTTTACAAGCTTACAACTTATCTCTTACCCACCCTAGGTAAAATTCAAAATCTATACCTTATAGACTTTTCAAAAGACCAAGAACCAGAGATCCCCTCTTTGTTCTTCCCTTTAGAAAGCCTTTCTAGAAAAAGCTTTAAAGAATACAAATGTTATATGGAAAATACAACACAATGACAAAGCAAATATCAATCAAACATCAAGCTTAAAGTTTAAGAAAGATATCACCTTTTAATCCTCATCTAATTCAATGATATGAATGATTCAAACAATCTGAGAATATATGCAATAGAGGAATAATACTTCTTTCTTGAATATTTCTTTGACACTAGCTTGAACAAATCATCAATCCTTGAGAATTATGACTAGAAACACATGTAACTCTCCATGATACTCAACATATTTGATTTTCTCACTAAATTAAGACTTGAATACTCTTGAGAGCTTTAGAAGGTGTTTATCACAAGGTCAGTACAAGTATCTTTGTTTTTCACTTAATGAATAACACAGTCTAGGTTGTTCTATTTATAAAAAACAGATATAACTAGCTGTAATCGATTAATTCATCAATGTAATCGATTATTTTAACTAGATAATCGATTAAAGTGTTCATCAGAAATATGGAAATTTGTCAAGAACAAAATAATCGATTAAATCATCTTGTAATCGATTATTCCAGATGAACTCAGTTTTCTAATGCACACATGTCATCGATTAAGTTCCCATTTAATCGATTAACACAGACCATGTCTAAAACTGATCAAAGCACATTTAATCGATTATGACCATCTGGTAATCGATTAAACTAGATAAACATGCTGTATAAATTTATGCAGAAGCTTATGTAATCAATTATTTCTCAAGATAATCGATTATCACAAAGACTTTCTAATTCTGTGTTAAGCTTATTTAATCGATTACAAACCAGTGGTAATCGATTAAAATGTTCATAAGGCAATATTCAGAAAGCACACATATGCAATTAATCGATTAAAACAGTGAGAAACTATTTTTATAAAATCCTAGTTGCCTTTATGGATTTCTATCAAATTTATCACTAATGAGGATTATAAGGCTTTATCAATTGAACTAAGCTTTAACAAATATTACACATGTCATCAAATAGATTGGACATGTAAAATATCAAAACTTATATGCTTTAAGCTTCTTGATCTCTTTGCTTCAGCTTCATCAAATCTAACAATCTCCCCCTTTTTGATTTTGAGCATGCCAAATATTTATTTGATGAAACATGCTTCAATGTAGAGATGTGTAATCTGAAAATTTCTCAGCTCTTGCAAAGATCAAGCATTATCATAATATGATTGATTTAAAAACATTTAGACATTCATTTGGTATTTATAGACTAACTCCCCTTGAGTCTATTATACAAACTCCCCTTGAGTTTCTTAGAATTATTAGATACAAAGCAATGCATTTCATTCATTAACTACTCCTATTTCATTCATTCATTTATCTTACTTATCTACTCCCCCTTTTTATTTCATTATCTACTCCCCCTATTTGGCATATCAAATTCAAAAAATAGACATAAGTAGACAAATAGAAAAGGAAATAGAAGCTAATTCATTAATCATAAATTGAATACATCAAACAAAATGAAAACACAATCATAAAATAAAATCTGAAACAAACATAAAAAGCAAAACATAACATAAAACATACTAAAACTAAGACTAGAACTAATCTAAATCCTTAGATTCATCTCTGAAAATCTTGGATTCTATATTTTTAACTCTAGTCTTCAGTTCTTCTAATGAAGAGTTAACTTCATCTCTTTGTTCATGATGAAGAGAAAACAAGACATCCATCTTTTGAATCATCAAGGATTCAAAATGTGAGTATTGAGGTGTAGACGGTGCAGGTTCTTCTTATGGTTCCTCAGCTTCTCCTAGTTGGTTTCCTCCCTCATCACCCTCTTCTCCTTCCTCTTCAGCCAAAGGTACAGGTTGGCCTACCATTTGCCATCCATATGGTGTCTTCACCATTCCAAGCTTGGTGAGGTGCTTCTCCTTAATTTGGTTGTTGCTTACATTGGTGTGATCCATGACTTCATTGGATACATCCACTTGAAGGTAGTCAATGAATCTTGAAACTAAAACAACATAAGCAAAGGGATAGTTTACCAATCGCTTAGATTTTTGCATGATTTCTTGAAAAATAAGAATCTAATTCAGCTTGATTCCTTTCTTCAATCCATAAACAACTTGAAGATCATCATCAGTTGCTTGTGCATGATTGGTTGATCTTGGAGTAAGAATGTAGGTGATGATGTAGTGTAGGAGCCTATCCTCATGAGTCATAGGTCCTGTGCTCAATCTTAAGCTCAGATTCATGTGAGGATCAATGAGCATGCCTCTGTAAGTTTCCATTTTGTTGTAACCTTCAGCTTCTTCTTCAAATCTCCTTTCTCCATCAAAGGAGATCTCAACAACTTCATTCCAGATTTCTGGAGTAATCTCCATAGCTACTCCATTAACTTGAGTGAGAATTGTTCCATGCATAGAAATCTTGGAACAAGTGTAGAAGATTTTTACCAAGTCAGGATAGAAAGTCCCTTTCATTTCAACAAACTTGGTTAGACCTTGTTGTTCTAACATTCGTGGAAATTGGAATCCTTGTTCAGTAAACCATCCAAGGCTTAAGAACTTTGGAGGGCAGAGATGTTTTTCTGCATTGAACTGAAGATAGTTCATTTTATCAGCTTCATTGGCGAACCAATGATCAAGCCTACTTACTACAGGATTGGAAGGTTGGGCTTGAGCTTTTCTTTTTGAGATTTTGATCTTTTTGGAAGTAGACATAATGAGAAAGTAATGGACACAAATTAGAGGATTTGGAAGAAAAAGAACTTGAAGAGCAAATGAACTCAGAATAAGAATATAGAAACAGAGAGAAAAATAGCAAGGAATTAAGGTGTAAGATTGTAAGTCACACAATGTCTCTATTTATAGGTTATTTAGAAGTAATGGGCAGTTGAAAATTCGAAAATATAGCTGTTGTGACCTTTATTCACTACCATTAAGTTTTAGATTCTATCCAATCGTGCTTAATTGCAGTTGGGCAGTTTCAAAAATTTAATCGATTATTTCGTTATGTAATCGATTATTTCATTCAAAATATCACTTCTGAGAAATGATGTAATCGATTAAAATACAAGGTAATCGATTATGTCAGCACAGATGACTTATAGAAGACGAAGTGTAATCGATTATAATTGGAGATAATAGATTAAAGCAGAGTAAGACAGATTTCTCAGACAAGCAGGGTTCAAATAATCGATCATTTCGATGAAGTAATCGATTATTCTAGAGATGTTCAAAATTTGGAAAACACCTGAGACTTCATGTAATTGATTAATTCATAGATTTAATCGATTATTCCAGAGAGAACTTGAAGTTTTAGAAACTCGAGTTATGAATAATCTATTATTTCGATGGTTTAATCGATTACAACAGCTATAACTTGTATTTATGAAGCATCAGATGAACAAATAATCGATTAAGAGTTTACAGTAATCGATTATAATAGCATTAATTCTTAAAATTCAAATTTTATGCACCTTCTAACATGTATTTTAGTTCCATTATGAGTTATTGTCTTTCATACAGTGTTTAAGCCATTTATCAACATAGTAATAAGCATAGAAATTTCAATCAACATATACTAGATTCATCCAATATTCCAAGCATATTTCTTAAAGTAAAGAATCTATCTATATCCAAAGGTTTGGTAAAAATATCAGCCAATTGGTTGTTACAATTTTAATGTTACCTTTTTGCACATGATCTCTGATGAAGTGATGTCTTATTTCTCTGTGTTTTGTTCTTGAATGCATGATTGGATTCTTAGAGATATTGATAGCACTTGTATCATCACATAGAAGTGAAATGTGTTGAAGTTCCACACCAAAATCTTGGAGTTGTTGCTTCAATCATAAGCTTTGACCACAGTAACTTTCAGTTGATATGTACTCAGCTTTAGATGTTGACAAGGCTACACATGATTGCTTTTTGCAATGTCAAGAAATTAAAGAGCTTCCCAATAGATGACAAGTACCACTTGTGCTCTTTTTATCCAATTTGCATCCCGCAAAATCAAAGTCAGAGTAACCACTTGTACCTTTTGGATACCAAAATCCTACTTTTGGTGTAGACTTTAGATACTTTAAGATCCTTTTCACTGCAGTTTGATGAGACTCTTTAGGATTGGCTTGATATCTAGCACACAAGCAAACACTCAACAAAATGTCAGGTCTACTTGTTGTAAGATAAAGCAATGATCCTATCATTCCTCTGTATCTTGACTCATCAACTCTTTTCTCTTTTTCATCTAAATCTAGGTAGGTAGAAGTTCCCATTGGTGTTGCTGCAGCTTTGCAATTTTCCATATCAAACTTCTTTAACATTTCCATGCAATACTTTGATTGGCTAATGAAAGTTCCATTCTTCATTTGTTTAACTTATAGTCCTAGGAAGAATGTGAGCTTTCCCATCATAGACATTTTAAACTCATTCTGCATGCTAGCTGAAAATTCTTTACACAAAGAATGATTAGTGGAACCAAAAATAATATCATCAACATAGATTTGTACCAAGAGTATATCTTTGTTTCTTCTTTTGATGAACAAAATTTTGTCCACTTCTCCTCTAGTGAATGATTGATCAAGTAAGAACTTGCTCAATCTTTCATACCAAGACCTTGGAGCTTGTTTCAATCCATATAATGCTTTTCTCAATCTGTGATATTGATGATCTACAAAACCAGGAGGCTGGTCAACATATATCTCTTCATCAATATAACCATTTAGAAATGCACTTTTCACATCCATTTGAAACAATTTAAAGTTCAACATACATGCATATGCAAGAAATAACCTTATGACCTCTAGTCTAGCAATTGGAGCATAAGTTTCATCATAATCAATGCCTTCCTCTTGGTTGTAACCCTTTGCAACCAATATAGCTTTGTTTCTTATTATGATGCCTCTTTCATCCAGCTTGTTCCTAAAAACCCACTTAGTGCCAATAGGTGTGTGAGTGGAGGGTCTAGGGACCAATTCCCAAACATTATTCATTTTAAACTGATTTAACTCCTCATGCATAGCAATTAACCAATGTTCATCTAATAAGGCTTGTTCAATATTACTAGGTTCAGTTTGTGATACAAAAGGCATAGTGCAACAAAGATTTCTTAAAGAAGATCTAGTAGATACTCTCTTAGATACATCACTAATTATGTTGTCCAATGATAAATCTCTTGTGGTCCTCCAATCTTTGTGTTTAGGTGTGGCTGCTTCTTGATTTGAACATAATTGTACTTCATCTTCTTCTTGCTTACTTGCTTCAATATGCTGCTGTCTTTCCTCTTTATTTTTTGCATCATTGTCACTTAAAACTTCTTCTAAAGAAGGGTTAGATTCATCACATACAATATGCATAGGTTCTTCAACACACAAGGTTCTCTTGTTGAAGATCCTATAAGCCTTACTTTGCAAGGAATATCCAAGAAAGATGGCTTCATCAACTTTTGAATCAAACTTGGCAAGATTATCTTTGTCATTGTTTAAAACAAAGCATTTACAGCCAAATGCCTTAAAGTGAGAGATGTTTGGTTTCCTTCCTTTTTAGATTTCATAAGGGGTTTTCTTTAAAATAGGCCTTATGAGAATTCTATTCAGGGTATAACAAACTATGTCACAGCATCTGCCCAAAAATGCTTAGGTAATTTTGTTTCATTTAGAAGAGTCATTGCTCCTTCTTCAAGTGATCTATTTTTCCTCTCCACGATTCCATTTTGTTGTGGTGTTCTTGGAGCTGAAAAATTGTGATTAATTTCAAAATCTTCACAAAACTTTTCAAAGTGTTCATTTTGGAACTCACCACCATGGTCACTCTTAATTGAAACAATATTACAACTCTTTTCATTTTGAATTAACTTGGCTAGTTTCTTAAAAGCTATGAATGCTTGGCTTTTGGATCTAATAAACAATGTCCAAGTGTATCTAGAATAGTTATCTACTATAACAAGTCCATAGTAATTTCCTCCTATGCTCATAGTTCTTAAAGGTCCAAACAAGTCCATGTGAAGCAATTCAAAAGGTCTAGAAGTAGAAATCATGTTCTTACTTTGGAAAGAGTTTTTAGTTTGCTTTCCTCTTTGACAAGCTTCATAAATTTTGTCCTTCTCAAACTTAAGCTTAGGTAGACCAATTACTAAGTCTTTCCTTACTAACTTGTTGAGATGATGCATGTTAATATGAGATGTTTTTCTATGCCATAACCATGTTTCATTTACTTTACTCATTAAGCAATCAGTTTTATGTATGAATGCATGGTCAATGAACAGAACATAAATGTTACCCTTCCTTTTGCCAATATGTTCAACTTTACCATTTTTGCCTTCATGTATCAAGCAAGTCTCATTGTTGAAGGTGACTTTGAAACCTTTGTCACATAATTGACTAATGCTTAGTAAATTGTGTTTCAGCCCTTCAACATAAAGCACATCCTTGATCTTAGTGGTTAAGTTGTCCCCCAATGTTTCCTTGCCCAATAATTATGCTTTTATTGTTGTCCCCATAGGTAACATATCCTCTCTCTTCAAGTACTACATCTGTGAGCATGGATATGTCTCTGGTCATGTGTCTAGAGCATCCATTGTCTAGACACCATATTGATGATTTTGCTCTAAGACACATCCGCACAAATTAAATTAAAGAGAGAAATAGGTCCCCAATTTAAGTTGGGTCCAAAGGGGTTAGTTTCTTTCTTTCTTTTCTCAACCCATATGCATTCACCATTTGGAACATAAAACCTTCTAGCAAAGCACTTATATGAAGTATGACCTTTTAACATACAATAATTGCAAGTTGGAGATTTTGATGTTCTAGCATGAGTAAATCTATGATAGATATTTGGTTGATTGTGCTGCCTTTGGTACTTATGTTTTGGAGGTACAAACACAAGCTTACTTTGAGTTCTAGCACCATTTTTATATCCCAAACCATAAGTATCATCAGCATATTTTGTAAAATATAGAAACACTTCACACTTAACCAAGAGGGGGGTGAATTGGTTAGACTTCGTAATTTAAAAAATTTATTGAACAAAATCAGAGTTTTTGCCCTTTTGGATCTTTATCACAAACACAACTAAGAACCTTTATCCAAGAATCAACCCAAGAGATGTAATGCTTCAAGAATTAAGTAGTTAATAAGAATTTACATAAAACAATCAAATATGAAGAATTAAACAAACACACAAGGAATTATACTGGTTCACTTCAAACACTATGAAGCTACATCCAGTTTTCTTCTACTCAACACTAGAGTAGAGTTCCACTATTGCAAATTTTAGTTCTTACAAGATCCTTATAAGTCTCCCTTTATCAACCCTAGATAAAGTTCAGAGATCTAAAACCCTATTAGATCCTTAGAGACCAAACCCAACTGAGAACACTACCCAACAACACTTAGAGAAACACTATCTCTAAAATACAAGCAAGAACCCAAAATACAATAGACAAGGCAATACAAGTTTCAACAAAGAATTACAGCATTCAAAGATTAAGGAAAGAAATCACCTGATGATCCAAAGATTGATATGCATGAAATGAATTTACCAGGTTAATGCAAAAAACAAATTCAGAACATGGCTTTCCTTTGTTGATTCAAGAGGAGCTAATGCATAAATGGACAAGGTTCAAGCTTGGTGGTTTTGTGCTTTCAACATGCCTCATTGCAAGTGTGTCAAAGAAGCTTTGGATGATCAATTTGATTCATGTAAAAGGGAAGTTGAGTAATCTGATAATCCAATAAGTCTTACATGCATAATCATTCATCTAGGATTGTTAGATTGATTGTCTAAGTAAAAGCAATTTACTAGTAAGGCATTTAAAAAGCTAAGTTTTTGGAAAAATGAAGTTTTGATGAATTAATCGATTACTATATTGTTGGCATCGATTATTTTGTTCTTCGTGCCTTCTGAAAAACAAAGCAAGAACATTTTAATCGATTACATATCGAATTAATCGATTACGTAGGCTAAAATAGAAAAATCAAGCTGACTGTCTTAATCGATTACATCTATGCCTAAGGATTACATGATCAGCTGGTTTAATTGATTACATGTCATTTTAATCGATTACATAGTACATTTGAGAATACATGACTGACTGTTTTAATAGATTACCATATTCAGTAATCGATTACTCAATGCATTTAGAAAAACATGTCTGTTTGGCTTAATCGATTACTTCACGGAATAATCGATTACATTGTTCATAGCTCAAGCCCAAAACATATCAGGAGCATTTTAATCGATTGCATTCTTGAATTAATCGATTACAGGAGCGTGTTTAATCGATTATTTTATGTTAGAAAGCTGTTATAAAAGGAAACCTCTTATTCTATTTTTGTGACTTTTGAGAAATTCGAATACTGAGCATTCACAAATGTTCATAAGCTTTCTTTAGTGAGTTTTCTGAGTTTCTAACATCATATGGGCTTCACAAATTCGTATGGGTCTCTGAATTAATGAGTTGAAGCATCATCATTGTGTCAAAGCATAAGGAAGGAATGCATTGAGTTTGTAATCTCTGTTTCAACCTGATTGAATCATTCACATGCATATGTTCATTGGATTATCAGGTGAAATATTTCCTTAGCCTTTGAATTGATTTTTGTAAAGATTGGTTTATTGTAAAATGGGTTTCTTACATGATTAGAGATAGTGTTTCTCTAAGGGAAGCTGAGTAGTGTTCTAAGTTTGGGTTTGGTCTCTAAGGGTCTAATAGTGTTTTAGACTTCTGAACTTTATCTAGGGTTGATAAAGAGAGGCTTGTAATTTCTTGTAAGAATATTTTTTTCAATAGTGGAACTCCACTCTAGTGTTGAGTGGAAGAACTGGATGTAGCTTCATAGTGTTTGAAGTGAACCAGTATAAAAACCTTTGGCTAATCTTTCTTCTTATCTCATCATCTCTAAATTGTTTTGCTTGTGATTCAAATCATTTACACACAAAGTTTTAAATTGCTTATAGATTTCTTGATAGAGGAATTTGATTGAATAAATGATTCTTGGTTTCAATACATTTTTAAAGTGATAAAGATCCTGTGGAAAAACTCTCATTTGAAAATTTTAATTTAACAAGGTTCAACCAATTCACCCCCCTCTTGGTTGTTTTGAAGTGTTCCTTTTATTTTCAATTGGCATCAAGAGCTGATTCTTGAAAGTTATTCAAGATCACTTTTTGTTTTCAAAAAGAATCATGAATACTTCTCAAATAACCTTTAAGGAGGGTGCCTCTTTGAACATACCTCCTATGTTTGAAAGGGAACATTTTAGTTTTTGGAAAAATAGAATGAAAATTTTTATTCAATCAAATGACCTAGGAGCATAGAATGCAATAGTGAAAGGTCCCTTTATTCCAAAGAAAATTGTGGCGAATGAGTTGATTCCCAAAGAATGGGATGAGATGACTGAGGCTGAACAAAAGGCTGCACAATATGATTTTAAAGCTAAAAATATGATCACCTCTGCACTTTCCTCTGATGAATTTTTCAGGACAGTGAGATGTAATAGTGCAAAAGAAATGTGGGAGATGCTGGAAATTACTCATGAAGGAACTGAGGAAGTTAGAAGATCAAGGAAGCATGCTTTGATCCATGAGTATGAAATGTTCAAGATGAACACCAATGAAAGCATTTCTCAGCTGCAGACCAGATTTACTCACATTGTAAATCACCTTTTGGGTCTTGGAAAGGTC
>PYAF01000233.1:80411-102476 GCA_007407185.1 Glycine tomentella
GTTTCCACCTCTAGACCACTTGAACTTCTTCACATTGATTTGTTTGGTCCTTCTAGAACTATGAGTTTAGGTGGGAATTATTATGGACTTGTGATTGTGGATGATTACTCTAGATATACTTGGACTCTATTTTTGAAATCCAAGAGTGATGCTTTCCTTGCTTTTAGAAAAATGGCCAAGCTTACTCAAAATGAGAAAGATTGTAAAATTGTTTCAATAAGAAGTGATCATGGTGGTGAATTCCAAAATGAACATTTTGAAAATTTTTGTGAAGAGAATGGAATTAACCACAATTTTTCAGCTCCAAGAACACCCCAACAAAATGGTGTTGTAGAGAGGTAAAATAGATCTCTTGAAGAAGGTGCTAGGACACTTCTTAATGAATCAAATTTACCTAAGTATTTTTGGGCTGATGCTGTAAGCACTGTGTGTTATACTTTGAATAGATTACTTATTAGGCCTATTTTAAAGAAAACCCTTTATGAGCTATACAAAGGTAGAAAGCCTAACATTTCTCATTTAAGAGCATTTGACAGCAAGTGTTTTGTGCTGCACAACGGGAAAGAATCACTTGGAAAATTTGATGCTAAGGCAGATGAAGCAATTTTCCTTGGATATTCGTTGCATAGCAAGGCATATAAAGTATTCAATAAAAGAACAATGTGCATTGAAGAATCAGTACATGTGATTTGTGATGAAACTAATCCCTCTAAGGAGGAAAAAGAGTATGATGGTGATGCAGGTCAGCTGGAAAATTTGATAGAAATAGACAAATCCTCAACCAAAATTGAAGAACAAAATGCTGAAGCAAAACCCACAACTCCTTATCAAGTACCCAAAATTTGGAGAACAACAAGAGACTTAACACTTGACAACATCATAGGTGAAGTTTCAAAGGGAGTATCCACTAGATCTTCACTAAAGAAGCTATGCTGTGATATGGCTTTTGTTTCTCAAATTCAACCAAAGAACATTGATCAAGCCTTAAATGATGAACATTGGATGCATGCCATGCATGATGAGCTCAATCAGTTTAAGAGAAATGAAGTATGGGAACTTGTTCCTAGACCTTCAGCTCTTAAACCTATTGGCACTAAATGGGTTTTTAGAAATAAACTTGATGAGAGTGGAATCATAGTCAGAAATAAAGCTAGATTGGTGGCTAAAGGCTATAACCAAGAAGAAGGAATAGACTATGAAGAAACTTTTGCTCCAGTTGGAAGATTGGAAGCAATCAGGTTATTACTTGCATATGCATGTCTCATGAATTTCAAACTTTTTTAAATGGATGTTAAAAGTGCATTTTTGAATGGATACATTGAGGAGGACATATATGTTGAACAACCTCCTGGTTTTACTGATTTCAAACACCCAAATTATGTTTTTAAACTGAAAAAAGCACTTTATGGTTTAAAACAAGCTCCTAGACAATGGTATGAAAGGTTAAGCAAATTTTTGCTTGAACAATCTTTTACTAGGGGCAGTGTTGATAAAACTCTGTTTATCAAAAGGCTTGAAAATGATTTCTTATTGGTTCAAGTGTATGTGGATGATATAATTTTTGGTTCTACTAACCACTTGTTGTGCAAGGATTTTTCATCAGCTATGCAGAAAGAATTTGAGATGTCAATGATGGGTGAACTAACATTCTTCCTAGGACTTCAAATAAAGCAAATGAGGAATGGAACCTTTCTCAACCAATCTAAATATTGTCTGGAAATAATCAAGAAATTTGAGATGGAGAAAAGCAAGGATGCTTCAACTCCCATGGCTACATCAACATACCTTGATTCAGATGAAAGTGGAAAGAAAGTTGATGAGTCTAAGTTCAGAGGAATGATTGGATCTTTACTTTACTTGATAGCTAGTAGACCTGACATAATTCTAAGTGTTTGCTTGTGTGCAAGATATCAAGCTAATCCCAAGGAGTCTCATCTTACTGTTGTCAAAAGGATTCTCAAATATCTCAAAGCTACACCTAGAGTTGGTCCTTGGTATCCTAAAGGTGCTTCTATCAATATTATTGGATATTCTAACTCTGATTTTGCAGGTTGCAAATTAGATAGAAAAAGCACAAGTGGCACTTGTCATCTTCTAGGAAGTTCATTAATCTCATGGCATTGCAAGAAACAATCATGTGTTGCATTATCCACTGCTGAAGCTGAATACATTTCAGCTGGAAGTTGTTGTGCACAAAGCTTGTGGCTTAAACAACAAATACAAGACTATGGGGGTAGAACTGAATGAGATTCCACTGCTATGTGACAATATAAGTGCAATAAACATATTAAAGAATCCAATCATGCACTCAAGGACAAAGCATATTGAGATCAGACATCATTTTCTCAGGGATCAGGTTCAAAAAGGTAACATAAAAGTAGAATTCATTGACACCAATAACCAACTTGCTGATATTTTCACAAAACCATTATCAAGGGATAGATTTTATGTACTTAGGAACATGATAGGGATTCTTGATGAAAGAAACATAGTCTAGCCTGTTCTATATGTGTTTTGTGTGATGATTTAAAGCCATATAAGTCATAAGATGAATGGATGCTTAGAACATACCAAAAAGCTGCTAAATGCCCTGCATTTGCTAAATTGACTGTAATAAACGATTAAAGCACGTATTAATCGATTCAATTCATTAAAAATCACATCCTGTATGAAAATTGTGCTCATGTAATCGATTACACTCATATGGTAATCGATTATTCTTCATAGAATCAGAAATCACCTTTGTCTGGAATAATTGATTACGCATCGGAATAAACGATTACATTGGTTAGAATTCTGTGATTAAATGCATGTCTTACTGTGATAATCAATTACCAAAGCCTTGTAATCTATTACTTTCATCATTAAAAGTATAAGGCTCTCTGGAATAATCGATTACCACTCGGGATAATCGATTACTTATGACTCTGATACCTGTGCAATTGATGCAAGCTCTGGGATAATCGATTACTTTGAGAAAGAATCGATTACAAGTCATCTTCAAACTCAGATTAAGTATCAAATAATCGATTACATAAGAAAATAATCGATTACCATGTGTTTTACAGAAGCCAAACTGCTCTGAAATAATCGATTACATTACAAAATAATCGATTATTCAAGTTGTTGAACGAAATCTGACAGGTTTTTATGGAGATTTTAACTGCCCAATCAGTTTTATTATGCGTCCAATGTCATTAAACTATCACCAACAGCTATATTTTTGAAATTATGGACGTTAAGTGTCTGATTTGTGCCTATAAATACAACATTACAAGCCTTAGAAAAATCTGCACTTTGTCTATTTTCCTCTTCTGCATATTTTATGTCCTTTCCTAGCCTTGTTTGTGTCTTGATTCTGTGTCTCAATTCTCTTACAGTAACCATGTCCAACCCTACACCCAAAAGAGTCAGAACCTCTAAAAGGAAAGCTGGGGAATCTTCTTCTAATCCCCCTGCCCCTCAACCAGCAAATAGGTTAGATTTATGGTTCTCTAGTGAGACAGATAAGATGAACTATTTGCAGTTCAATGCCACAAAACCAATGGCCTCTCCTAAATACATTGAACTTGATTGGTTCATAAGGCAGGGATTCCAATTTCCAGCCCTCTTAGAATCCCAAAGTCTAAGGAGATTCTTAGAAATGAAGGGTACTTTCTACCCTGATTTAGTGAAAGTCTTTTACACCTGCTTGAAGGGTTTAATGCAGGGTGACATGAGGTTCAAAGTCAAGGGAGTTACCATGCATATAACCCCTGAAATCTGGGAAGCAGTGGCTGGGGTAGCCTGTGAGGGAGCCCGGAGGTTTGATGAAGAATCGGAGGGCTACAACAAGATGGATACCTACAGAGGTATGCTTCATGATCCTCACATGAGACTAAGGACCAGGCTTGGTAAAGGTCCTATGACTGCTGAGGATAGGATGCTGCATTATTTGATCACATACATCATCACACCAAGGGCAACCAATCATGCCCAAGCAACTGATGAGGATCTTCAGTTGGTGTATGGACTCAAGCATCATATACCCATGAACTGGGCTCTTATCTTTGAAGAGATTATGCTTAAATCGAAGAGGTTAGTGAATTACCCTTTCCCATATCTAGTCTTTGTCTCTAGGCTAATTGATCATTTCAACATTTATGTTGAAAATGAAGTAGTAGACAACACAAACTCCTACAACAGCCAAATCAAAGAAAAGCATTTGACCAAAATGGGTATGAGGAAGATACCCAATAGCTGGGTGATGGCAACCCAAACTGAAGCTGCTGAACAAGGAGAAATGGTTGCTGATTCAAATGAAGAACAACAACAACCACAACAACAACAGCCTGCACAGCCAGCCTTCACAGATTTTGAATCATTGATGATTCAAAAGATGGACTCAATGCTGAAGCTTCAAGAAGACTTCAAGGCTGAAACCCATGAAGCCTTAGAAGAAATTAGAGAAAGGCTTGATTCAATTGAGGCTAACATGGATGATCAAGCCTCTGCTGAGTTCTAGGATTGATTAGATTTAGCCTATGTTTGCTTATTTTTAGTTTTATTCATGTAATGTTGCATTATGTTATGTTCTTTAATTATGGTTTTCTATTCCTTATGTACTGCCTCCTATGTTAACAATTTCAATGAATTATGCAATTCCAGTTCAATATCCTTTGTGCTTACATTGTTTTTGACTTTTAACAAGCCAAATAGGGGGAGAATTGATTAAGGGGGAGTGGATTTGAATGTTCTCTGTTTGCCCCTTTTTTTTGTTCAATTTTTTGCCCAAAATTTGATTTGAATGTGTGCTGGAATTTAGGGGGAGTTAAGGTGTAAAAAGGAACTTAATGGAATGGTATAAAGCTTAATTGAAGTTTCATGAATCACATATGCTGTAACACTTGTTTCTTGGCAAAAGGCATTTTGAAATTTTTTTCAGGATTCTTAAGCTTGAAGTTCATCAATGAAAACCTAAATTAATCTCCATGTAACTGTGCTTAATCAAATTGAAGATTTGGCATGTTTAAAGCCAAAAAGGGGGAGATTGTTGATTCAAGAGGAGCTAATGCATAAATGGACAAGGTTCAAGCTTGGTGGTTTTGTGCTTTCAACATGCCTCATTGCAAGTGTGTTAAAGAAGCTTTGGATGATCAATTTGATTCATGTAAAAGGGAAGTTGAGTAATCTGATAATCCAATAAGCCTTACATGCATAATCATTCATATAGGATTGTTAGATTGATGGTCTAAGTAAAAGCAATTTACTAGTAAGGCATTTAAAAAGCTAAGTTTTTGGAAAAATGAAGTTTTGATGAATTAATCGATTACTATATTGTTGGCATAAATTATTTTGTTCTTCGTGCCTTCTGAAAAACAAAGCAAGAACATTTTAATCGATTACATATCGAATTAATCGATTACACAGGCTAAAATAGAAAAATTAAGCTGACTGTCTTAATCGATTACAGCATTTCGTAATCGATTACATCTATGCCTAAGGATTACATGTCGTTTTAATCGATTACACAGTACATTTGAGAATACATGACTGACTGTCTTAATCGATTACCATATTCAGTAATCGATTACTCAATGTATTTAGAAAAACATGTATGTTTGGCTTAATCGATTACTTCACGGAATAATCGATTACATTGTTCATAGCTCAAGCCCAAAACATATCAGGAGCATTTTAATCGATTACATTCTTGAATTAATCGATTACAGGAGCGTGTTTAATCGATTATTTTCAGCTAGAAAGCTGTTATAAAAGGAAACCTTTTATTCTATTTTTGTGACTTTTGAGAAATTCGAATACTGAGCATTCACAAATGTTCATAAGCTTTCTTTAGTGAGTTTTCTGAGTTTCTAACATCATATGGGCTTCACAAATTCGTATGGGTCTCTGAATTAATGAGTTGAAGCATCATCATTGTGTCAAAGCATAAGGAAGGAATGCATTGAGTTTGTAATCTCTGTTTCAACCTGATTGAATCATTCACATGCATATGTTCATTGGATTATCAGGTGAAATCTTTCCTTAGCCTTTGAAGGTGTAATTCTTTTAATTGATTTTTGTAAAGATTGGTCTATTGTAAATGGGTTTCTTACATGATTAGAGATAGTGTTTCTCTAAGGGAAGCTGAGTAGTGTTCTCAGTTTGGGTTTGGTCTCTAAGGGTCTAATAGTATTTTAGACTTCTGAACTTTATCTAGGGTTGATAAAGAGAGGCTTGTAATTTCTTGTAAGAATATTTTTTTCAATAGTGGAACTCTACTCTAGTGTTGAGTGGAAGTACTGGATGTAGCTTCATAGTGTTTGAAGTGAACCAGTATAAAAACCTTTGGCTAATCTTTCTTCTTATCTCATCATCTCTAAATTGTTTTGCTTGTGATTCAAATCATTTACACACAAAGTTTTAAATTGCTTATTGATTTCTTGACAGAAGAATTTGATTGAATAAATGATTCTTGGTTTCAATACATTTTTAAAGTGATAAATATCCTGTGGAAAAACTCTGATTGGAAAATTTTAATTTAACAAGGTTCAACCAATTCACCCCCCTCTTGGTTGTTTTGAAGTGTTCCTTTTATTTTCATCCTTGATCTTTGAAAAGAAAATCTTGCTTCACTGAATCCTTAAACACCCATAAGAGTTTTGTGGAAGCAAGAGCTTTGTGAACCTAGAAAAATCACTTAGAGAATGTTTAGAAATCTTTAGAACGCTCAGAATTCGAATTACTCAAGTTGGGAAAACAGTTGAGCGATGGTTCTATTTATAATATTTTTTGTAACCGCTTGTAATCTATTAAATGCGCTCCTGTAATCGATTATTTAGCATATGTAATCGATTATATACACTCCTGTAATCGATTAAAGTGTTCATAAGGATTCTGGGTAACCACAACGAGCAATTTAATCGATTATCCCGATGCGTAATCGATTAAATCCAAAATATGTATAAACATGAATGTACTGTGTAATCGATTACAATAATTGGTAATCGATTATATCCGACAATATGAAAAAAACATGTTTGAACTACGTAATCGATTACAGTAATTGGTAATCGATTAAGCCAGAGTGATGATATAAACTGTATGAGTAATGTAATCGATTACAGATGAGTAGTAATCGATTAAATAAGTCACTAAGGCAGATTCTAAGTGATCAAAGGCAAAATAATCGATTATTCCGATAGTGTAATAGATTAAACTGTTCTTAAGAATTTTCCAAAAAGTCTTAAGAACAAAATAATCGATTCTTTGCTTATATTAATCGATTAAACCAGTGAAATGCTATTTTTCCAAAAACACTTTGTTTATTTCAAGATTCAAAATAATTTCCTAATGCCTTGTGATTTAATTCTTAAGCTTATGAATGATATGAATGCAATGGTTTGAATCATCAGAGAACTTCCTTCCTTTTACATTTGACCACAAGCTTTTCTTCAAATCTTCAAACATGTTGAAAGCTCAAAACATTCCATGTCTTCAAATCTTTTTATGCTTCAAGTAACTCCCCCTCAAATCAACATATTTTTTAACACTTAGCATTTCATCTAAGTTACATTTGCCTTTGTAATACTTTCTTAGCAAATCAACCAAATAACTATTTTCTGTTTGCAAGCTCATATTTTCTTTTCCTTTACTCAGCTTGTACTTATCGAATTCTTTTTGCAACTCATTGTATTTATTAACCTTAGAGTTGGCTAAGGAGCATGTACATCCATTTTCCTTGTAACTTGAAAGAAGCTTGTCATGTTCTTCATTCAATTTACAAAGTTCTTCTTGCAATTCAGCAAGCTTGGATACATGCCATCTTAAGTCACTCTTAAGCTTGTTGTTTGCTTTTGCTAGTATTTGAGCTTCACAATGCATTTCATGAAAAACATCAATTACATTTTCAAATTCAGAATTTACCTCTGATTTTATACTTGATGTTTCTTGTTCTTCACAAATGGTAGATGTAAGGCATAGGTGAGGTTCAACTTCTTTTTCTGAAGAGAATTCAGAACTTGTGTATTCATTGTCCTCCCAAGCAACATAAGCTTTTCTAGGCTTTCCATCATTTTTTGATTTCTTCTCAACTTGTGGCTTCTTTGTTAATGAGGGACATTCTGACTTTATGTGTCCTTGCTTTCCACATTCAAAGCAAGTGATGTAGGAGGAGTTTTTGTTCTTGTAGGTGATGTCACTTCTTTTCTTTTGTTGTGGTTGCCTTCTGTTCTTATTCTTCCTCAAAAACTTGGTAAACTTCCTTACTATGAGATTCATATTCTCATCATCATCATCTTCACTTGAATCATCTTCTCTTTCAATCTTTGAAGGTGCAGCTTTTAATGTTATACTCTTATGCCTTTTATCTGCATCTTCACCATGAGTTAATTGAGATAATTCAAGTTCATACTCTAAAAGCTTACCAAACATGGCTGCCATTGGCATCTTTGATAAATCCTTTGATTCTTTAATGGTTGTGACTTTAGGCTGCCAATCCCTTGTTAGGCATTTGAGAATCTTGATTTTCAGCTCTTCTACATCAAAAGTTTTTCCTAGCCCATGCAAGTGATTCACTATGTGGGCGAATCTAGTTTGAAGCTGTGAGATGTTCTCATCACCTATCATCTTGAACATTTCATATTCATGAATGAGAGTATGTTTCCTTGATCTTCTCACATCATCAGTACCCTCATGCGTAACTTCAAGTAGTTCCCACATTTCTTTGGCACTTCTAACCAGGGCCCCTGTTGAAGTCCTGGTGCTAATCGCGCCAGACCTAACGCTAGTCGCGCCACAGGTTCGGCAATTTGACGCTGATCACGCCAGACCTGGCGCTAGTCGCGCCACAGGTTCGGCAATTTGACATTGATCGCGCGGATCCCACACTAATCGCGCGAATTTTAAAATTTAGTTTTTGCATAAACTTTTTAGGGTTGTTTTTGTACTTTTTATTATCCTTTATGAGTTGCATTGTGTATGACTAGGTCCACATCAAGTGAATTTCATTCATTTGATCCTGAGATAGATAGGACATTTCATAGATTAAAATAGACAAAACCTTAGGTTAGATGACTTTGATAGTGTAGTTTTAGACAGTAGTGTAGCGTCTTCTAACTTTGATTCTGAATCTACTTCTACTCCTTCTACTTCTACACATCTTGATATCATGGCTGATAACAACCTAACTCTTAAGGATTTATCTACACCTGATGTTGTTTACCAACCTTGGTGTATACAATATCCTGAGACTGAGGTCAGCTATGAGCTGAAATCTGGACTGATCCATTTGCTTCCTAAGTTTCATGGACTTGCTGGTGAAGATCCACATAAACATCTTAAGGAGTTTCATGTGGTGTGTTCCAGCTTGCGACCACATGACGTTCACGAGGATTATGTCAAGATGAAAGCATTTCCTTTCTCTTTGGATGGTGTTGCTAAGGATTGGTTGTACCTTCAACCAGATCCTATCACCACTTAGACAGACATGAAGAGAAGATTCTTGGAGAAATTATTCCCTGCCTCTAGAACACCATCCATCCGAAAGGAAATTTGTGGCATAAGGCAGTTTCCTGGAGAGTCTTTGTGTGAGTATTGGGAGAGATTCAACAAGATGTGTGCTACCTGTCCTCACTATCAAATCAGTGAGCAATTACTGATTCAGTATTTTTATGAAGGATTGATGTTGATGAATAGGAGTATGATAGATGCAACTAGTGAAGGCGCTTTGATGGACAAGACCCCTTTTGTTGCAAGGCAGTTGACTTCTAACATGACCGCCAACTATCAACAATTTGGTGCTAGAGTTACAACATCCAAGGTGATGGCTGCAAATGAAGCTTCTGTTTCTATGGTTGTTGACAACCAAAGATTGGAGAACAAATTGACAAAGTTGACATCCCTTGTGAGGCAGCTTGCTATTGGTCAACAACAGAATGTAATGGCAGCCAATCAACCAAGGCTCTGTGGTATCTGTTGTGCGCCTGATCATCCCACAGATGCATGCCCCACACTCCAAGAGACAAAACAACCTGCTGAAGTTTCTGCCATGCAACCTAGCCAGTTATTCAGACCTCAACAGCAATATAATCCTTACTCCAACACTTATAATCCTGGTTGGAGAGATCATCCAAATTTGAGGTATGGTCCTGGTCCACAACAACAACAGCCCTTTAGACCTCCACAACAACCCTTCCAGCCTGCCAACACCAAATACCAACCTCCTCCTTTTAGACAATAGCCACAGTTTCAGCAACCTGCACCTACACCTGCACAACCTGTGCAGGCCAGTTCTGGACCTTCCTTAGAGGATTTAATAAAGCAAATGGCAACCAACAATCTCTAGTTTCAACAAAATGTCAGTGCCACCATCCAAGACTTGTAGACTCAGAATGGACAATTAGCCACAACTGTCAACCAAATGCAGCAGCAAGGTTCTGGTAACCTTCCAGCATAACCAGTTGCTGATCCGAAGAATGTGAGTGCTATTACCTTGAGGAGTGGCACGGAGCTTCCAGATGCTGGTGCTAAAATTGATGCTGGTGCTGGTAAAAAAGTTGATGATGGTGCCAAAATAGATTTTGCACCAAAACAGATCCCCTTACTTTTTCCTTCTAGAGCCATTCCTACAAAGAAAGTAGTGGAGCTTGATTCTGATCTACTTAAGACTTTCAGGAGGGTGGAAGTTAACATTTATCCTCTTGGATGCCATCAAACAGATTCCAAAATATGCAAAGTTCTTGAAGGAGTTGTGCACCCACAAGAGGAAGCTGAAGGGAAATGAGCAAGTGAAGATGGACAGAAATGTTTCCGCACTGATACAGGGCAAAACTGTTGATGCCATTCCACTATCCACCTTGCCACAGAAGTGCAAGGATCCTGGCACTTTCACTGTCCCATGCACCATTAGAGACATTACTTTTGCATATGCCTTGTGTGATCTTGGAGCCTCCATTAATGTCATGCCCACATCAGTTTACAAAGCACTACACCTTGGTGAGATGAAACCCACTGGTGTTGTCATCCACTTAGCCAATAGGAGTGATGCACTCCCACTTGGACTTATTGAAGATGTGCTGGTGCGGGTTAATAATTTGATCTTCCCAGCGGATTTTTTACATTTTGGATATGGAAAATGAGTCTTCCGGCCATGGTTCCACATTGATCCTAGGGAGACCATTCTTGATGACAGCCAGAACCAAAATTAATGTGCATGCAGGAACTCTTTCTATGGAGTTTGGTGATGACATTGTTCAGTTTAACATTTTTGAGGCTATGAGACATCCTGTAGAGGAGCATTCTGCTTTTCTTCTTGATATCATTGATGCTGCAATAAATAGTGTAGATATTTTTGACTTACTTTCTGATTTTTCTTCTGACTTTTCTGACTTTGATCTTGGTTCTTGTAATTGTACCTGTTATGATTCTGCTGCTGTGTGTAGTATTTGTGCGGAAATTTCCTCTACACTTCACTCTGATTGTGTTCCGGGTATAGATACAAGTTCTGAGCCTACTATCCCACTTCCCTCAGCCCCTATTCTTTCCTTACCTTCCACTATTCAGGCCCCTTCCTTGGAGCTGAAGTCACTACCTGAGCACCTTAAGTATGCATATTTAGATGATGCTCAGAAGCTTCCCGTTATCATATCTAGTAGTTTGCCACTAGAGCATGAAGAAAAGTTGATGCATGTTTTGAGAGGCCACAAAAAGGCCATTGGATGGACACTTGCTGATCTTCCTGGAATTAATCCGTCCATTTGCATGCATCAGATACTTTTGGAGGATGATTCTAGACTAGTGAGGCAACCCCGGAGGAGGTTGAATCCCACTATTCTTGATGTGGTGAAGAAGGAAGTGACGAAGCTACTAGTTGCAGGGATCATCTATCCCATCTCTGATAGCACTTGGGTTTCACCTGTCCAAGTGGTTCCTAAGAAGTCGGGTCTCACAGTTGTGAAGAATCAAGATAATTAGTTGATTCTGACTAGAGTGGCCAACAGTTGGTGAGTTTGCATTGATTACAGGAGACTCAACCAGGCCACTCACAAGGACCATTTCCCTCTGCCTTTCATTGATCAAGTTTTAGAGAGGTTGGCAGGTAAATCACATTATTGCTTTCTTGATGGTTTTTCTGGTTACATGCAAATCCATATTGCACCAGAGGATCAACATAAGACCACATTCACTTGTCCATTTGGCACATTTGCTTACACCCGGATGCCTTTTGGCCTATGCAACGCACCTTGTACCTTCCAAAGGTGCATGGTAAGCATCTTTTCTGATTTATTAGAGAGTTGCATGGAGGTGTTTATGGATGATTTCACTGTTTATGGTTCTTCTTTTGATGCATGTTTGGATAGTCTCTCTAGAGTGCTTGACCGAGGTATTAGTACTAACCTTGTTCTTAACTTTGAGAAATGTCATTTCATGGTGCATGAGGGTATAGTCCTAGGACATTAGGTCTCTAGTAGAGGTATTGAGGTCGATAAGGCAAAAATTGATGTGATTACCTCTTTGCCTTACCCCGCTTCTGTGCGGGAAGTACGTTCTTTTCTTGGACATGCAGGTTTTTATAGGAGATTCATTCAGGATTTCAGTAAGATTACATTGCCATTGTCCAAGCTTCTCCAAAAGAACGTAGACTTTACATTTTACCAGCCTTACAAAGAGGCATTTGAGGGATTGAGGAGGAAGCTGACTACCTCTCCCATCATGCAACCACCAAATTAGGAGCTTCCCTTTGAGCTGATGTGTGATGCCTCTAATTATGCACTTGGGGCTGTGTTGTCACAAAGAGTTGGTAAACTATCCCATGTCATTGCTTATGCCTCACGCACTTTGGATGCAGCCCAAGTTAACTACACTACCACTGAGAAGGAGCTTTTGGCTATTGTTTTTGCTTTAGATAAATTTAGATCTTACTTGCTTTGCTCCCATATCACTGTCTTTACTGACCATGCAGCTTTGAAATACCTGTTGAAGAAGCCTGATGCTAAACCTAGATTGATCAGGTGGATGCTTCTTCTTCAGGAATTTGACATTGAGATTAAGAACAGAAGTGGTGCAGAAAACTTGGTTGCTGATCACTTGAGCAGGATTGAGGGACCTCTTGAGTCCTTTCCCATTCGTGATAATTTTCTTGATGAGCATTTGATGCATTTGCATTCATCGCAGGTCACACCTTGGTTTGCTAACATTGTTAATTTACTTGTTGCATCTTTTGTTCCACCTCATGCATCTAGGTCCCAAATAGATAAACTTAAGAGTGATGCCAAATACTATGTTTGGGATGATCATTATTTGTGGAGGTTTGGTAGTGACCAAGTGATTCAAAGGTGTGTGCCTGATCATGAAATTCAGTCTATTCTTCAGTTTTGTCATAGCACACCTACCGGAGGTCATTTTGGTCCTCAGAGGACCGCTAGGAAAGTATTAGATTGTGGGTTCTTTTGGCCTACCTTGTTTACAGATGCTCATCACTTTACCACCACTTGTGAGCAGTGTCAGAGAGCAGAAGGCACAATTACACGTAAACATGAGATGCCTCAGCAACCCATTATTTTTTGTGAGATTTTTGATGTCCGGGGTATTGATTTTATGGGTCCATTTCCTGTTTCTCATGGCTTTTCATATATTTTGCTTGCTGTTGATTATGTTTCTAGATGGGTTGAGGCTAAGGCCACCAGAACTAATGATTCTAAAGTTGTTGTGGATTTTGTGAGATCCAACATTTTTTGCAGGTTTGGTGTGCCTAGAGCCATTATCAGTGACCAGGGGAGCCATTTTTGTAACTGGTCATTCGCATCCTTGCTTCAAAAGTATGGGGTTGTGCATAGAGTTGCTACAGCTTATCATCCCCAAACTAATGGGCAAGCAGAGGTTTTTAACAGAGAGATCAAGCAAGTGTTACAGAAGGTGATGCAACCAAACAGGAAAGATTGGAGCAAGCTTCTTGAGGATGCTTTGTGGGCTCATAGGACCGCGTACCGCACACTTTTGGGGATGTCTCCCTATAGGGTGGTTTTCGGTAAGGCATGCCACCTTCTAGTGGAGACTGAGCACCGTGCTAATTGGGCGGTGAAGAGCTGCAACATGGCATTTGATGAAGCGGGTATGCAAAGGAAGCTTCAGTTGCAAGAGCTTGAGGAGATTCGTTTAGAAGCCTGTGAGAACTCAAGATTTACAGGGAGAAAGTGAAGAAATTCCATGACTCTAGGATTCTTAGAAAGGAGTTACATAGTGGCCAAAAAGTGTTATTGTTTAATTCTCGCCTTAAGCTTATTTCTGGTAAACTTCAATCTAGATGGGATGGACCTTTTGTTATTACTAATGTTTTTCCCCATGATGCAGTTGAGATTAAAAATGAAGCTACCGACAAAGTGTTCAAGGTCAATGGTCACCAACTCAAAGCATTTCATGAGAGCCCTCAAGTGGAGGAGGAGCTTGTGGAGGACATCTCTTTGGTCCTGTCAATTTTGCGTGAATGACATTTTGGGGAGTTTCCTTTTCCCTTCTTTTATTTGTTGTCTCTTTGTTGCATTTCTTTGCATGCTTACATTGAGGACAATGTGCATTTCAAGTGGGGGGTGAAGGATCCTAAAATTTTTTGAAACTCTGGTTATTTTTTATTTTCTGTTTTCTGTCTGTTTATGTTTTCTTGTTGTCTGTTTGTCAGTGTCTGTTGTTTTCTATTTTCTGTTTGTTTGTTTTAGTTTTTGAGTCTGTATGTTTTTTTGTTGTCTGTTTCTGTTGTTTCTGTTTGTTGCTGTTTTTATTGAATTTAGACACTTTTTCATGTTTTTCATAGGATTTCTAACTTGTATAAATTGTGAGAAATGTTAAAAAGTTGGTTGGATTGAGAGGTTTCATACTTGATGTGAATCATTATTGCAATTGTTGAAGTGATAAGTAGGCTTGAGAAATAGAATTTAAGATGAACCATGTGTGGTAGAATTATGCCTTGTGAGTTTTTGAGCCTTTGTGGATATGTTCTTTCATGTGTGATTTCACCCTTGTGCGAGATTACTCTATGTTTTGCCTCGCCTCTTTTGACATTCCTTGTTGCACATGCTTTGATTGAGATGATTTCGGCTTTCTTTCTTTTAGCCACTAGCCAAATAAACTTATCCTTGTGTTGATATCCATTGTCACCCTCTTTGAGTCTTTATCCTTTTCTTTCTTGTTTAGCTCATTAAAAACTAAAAAAAAAAATGAAAAACCATGTTATCCTAGCTTTAGGGAGAAAAGAGGCTTTGGAATTGTTTTGGGAGTGGGTTTCAAATATATATATTGTATTGTACAAATTGGTAAAATTACACATGAACATTACTGTAGAGTCACTGTGCACGTGTTCATCCTTCGTGTCCGCCCTGTTACAGTAACCATGTGTATTTCCGTCTTATGTGTCAATCCGGACACATCAAGTACACCTTGTCCGACCTCAGAGTCAACCTTGCTACAGGAATGCGGACATCCATTTACTTATCTTTCAGAAACTCCTGGATCCTAACAACTTATTTGTTAAGATAATACAATTATCTTATCTCCACAAGTTATCTACAAGCTGTTATTTATCTACAAATAATAGTATATCTACAAGGTACACATTATCTTCTATTCTAGATAACTACTTGCTATTATCTGTTATCTTATCAACAGATTATCTCATAAACAAAGGTCCAAGGCTCATACTCCACGCTATAAATATAGTTCTCTCTAAACCCTAGAAAGGTGAGAGATTATTCACTCAACACTTACGTTTATTATTCATCATCCAAGACATCCTCGACAACTCTTATATACTTGATTATTCTTATATAATTAATGTACTTACTTGAGCGTCAGAAAGTCTTTCCTTTGTTTTGCAGGTCCCTCTCCTAAACAAAGACGTTCACTCGTACAATGTGCAAATTTTGAAACCCACTTATCCTCACACGTGGAATTTCCATATTTTGGTAAGAATATTTGGCTCCCACCGTGGGGCTGTGGTAAAACATACCTTGCGGCCTTGCACCCAAACAATCACCAGAAAACAGTCATGGTCAGTACGTGCTCCAGCATCAGGCGTGACACTCATTTGGGTGCATCTAATCCCCCGCATACGACCTTGACGAATGATGACACCATTCAACAACTCCAAAATAGCTTAGCGGAGATGGAGCGAAGGCACGAAGAAGAAATCCGGAAGTTAAAAGCCAATCGTGACCAACAGGAGCCCAAGAAGCGACACTAATAGGGAGGTGGAAAGTCGCAGTGCATGCAGAATGAAACGACTCAAGGCGAGTGACACCCCCGACAATATGTCAACCCTTATGGCGATCCTAGCTCTACACGATTATATCGTCATGATGAATTGACTATGAAGACACACCCTTTTGCTGATTACATTATGGAGGTTGCCCTTCCTCCTGGATGGAAATCCATTCATCTAGAGAGGTATGACGACACCACCGACCCAGAAGAGCCTTTGGATGCCTATTTGACTCAGGTCAATCTTTACACCAATAGTGATGCCATACCGTGTCGGGTGTTTCCTGCTTCTTTAAAGGGAGCATCCTTGACATGGTATAGCGGACTCCCTTCGAAATCCATCAGCAATTTCAGCGCTTTGGTCCAAAAGTTCAAAGCATAATATGCAACCAGCCGGTCTCACAGGCTGACTTTAGCCGCATTGGCCACTTTGTGCTAGGAAGATAATGAATCTCTTCGGAAATTCATGGACCGATTTGGACAAATCTATGTTCAAATCAGGAACCTCAATCATGAAGTAGCATTACATTCGATTATACTCCACGCTATAAATACAATTTATCCATGCAGTCCCCTGTTAGCATGGACGAAATACGTGAATGAGCGGTAGGTTACATCGAGATGGAGGAGATGTCTAAATTTCGGAATGAAATTAGACGAATTGGACATAAAAGGGAAAAGCGGGATATGACTGTCAAAATTGATTCACAAAGATGGAACAAAAAGCAGAGGAGAGACAGATACCAGCCTCTCTCTAAAGGACCTAGGTATGAGAGATATACCCCTTTAACGGTCAATCGGGCTACAATCATGGAGGAAGCATTCAATACCGAAGTACAGGTGGTATCACCAAATCCTGCATCATCTTTCAAACAAGGGTTCGACCCAAATAAGTATTGCCGGTTTCATCGCAGTGCCAGTCACCACATTGAAAAGTGTTGGGCCCTAAAAGATAAGATCGAAGAACTTATCCAAGCAAGACATTTGACAAGATTTGTAAGGCAACCTGATAACTCCTTTACTGGAAACCAACCTGGGGGCAAACGATAAGATCAATACAGGAACCATGACAGGAATCGAGATGCTGATAGACAGCTTGATGATAAAGGGAGGCAGAGACAACAACAGCGTAGACATGAGCGTCAACCTCCTCGACAGGAGAAGGAACCTCCTCAACACATCCGAAGGGAAATCAATACCATTGCAGGTGGATTCTTGTATGGTAGATCATCTAATCAATCTCGAAAGAGACATTTACATGTCATATAGGACATTGACATATACTGTGTCAATGTTTCCTCACCACGAAGTCTTCCCCCTATTACTTTTTTGGATGCAGACTTTGTGGGAATCAACCCTGTCAACCAAGACGACCCAATGGTGGTTTCTCTCATAATCTCCAACTTCATAGTGTCTAGAGTCCTCATCGATCAAGGCAGCTCTGCTGACATTTTGTATAGGAGAACTTTCCTAAAGTTAAAAATCTCTCCAAACATAATTCAAGCCCATCCTGAAACCCTCTTTGGCTTTGTAGGAGAAATGGTAGACACACGAGGGTATGTGGCCCTCATGACTACTTTCGGCCAAGGAAGACTATCTAGAAGTTTCAATGTTAAATACTTGATAGTCGAGGCCGATACTACTTACTTTGCGTTAATCAGTAGGAAGACTTTGAATGAGCTTGGGGCTATTGTCTCTACACCCCACTTGAAGATGAAGTTTTCTACCATGACAGGAGAAATTGTCACGGTAAAAGCAGATCAAAAGCAAGCCCGACAGTGTTATACAGAGAGCTTGAAAGTGGCATTGTATCCCCCCCAACAAAGAGCCAAGCAGACACAGTCCCACTTCGGGAGGCACTAATCAGGTGATGAATATTGATATATCATATACCTTGACTGTTCATGCAGCTCACCTTAATGATACCTTTGATGTGGATCCACGTGATGATAGTATCAACAAAGGGCCAAAACCGATTGAAGAGCTTGTCAAACTTCAACTCGAACCAAAACTTGGGCAATGTACATAGCTTAGCAAGGACATTACTAGTCACGAATACATGCATATAGCTGACATTCTTCGTAAGAATGTAGACTTCTTTGCTTGGCAGCCTCTGATATGCCAGGTATTGATCCCAGTATCATATGCCACAAGCTGGCAATATGTCTGCAAGCTAAACCAGTAGCTCAAAAGAAGCGGAATATGGGTGAAGAAAGACGAAGGGCAGTGAAGGAGGAGGTAGACAAATTACTTAAGGCCAATTTTATCATAGAAGTTAGATATTCAACTTGGCTTGCTAATGTGGTCATGGTTAAAAAGGCCAGCGGCAAGTGGCGCATGTGTACAGATTTTATTGATCTTATTAAGGCATGCCCAAAGGATGCATATTCATTGCCCAGCATTGACAGATTGGTCGATGGTGTGTCCGGGTTCCAAATCCTGAATTTCTTGGATGCTTACTCCAGGTACAACCAAATCAGGATGCATCTCCCAGATGAGGAGAAAACGACATTTATTACTGAAGATGCCAACTATTGCTACAAAGTCATGCCTTTCGGCCTCAAAAATGTAGGGGCCACATATCAACGACTTATGGATCGTGTCTTTAGAAAACAAATCGGATGCAATGTCGAGGTCTATGTTGATGACATGGTTGTCAAGTCACAGAGTGTAGATTAGCATGTGGCAAATTTGGAGGAGATATTTGGAGAAGTGCGAAAATATAATATGCGACTTAACCCCGAGAAGTGCACATTCGGGGTAGGGGGTGGAAAGTTCCTTGGATTCATGATCACACATCGAGGAATCGAAATCAACCCAGACAAATGTTCGGCTATCTTGCAGATGCACAACTCAACAAATGTCAATGAAGTTCAAAGACTGAATGGAAGACTGGTGGCTCTATCACGATTCCTCCCGAAGCTTGCCGAAAAGGCAAAGCCCTTTTATAGGTTACCCAATAAGACTGAACCATTCCTTTGGAATGAAGCCTGTGAACAGGCCTTTGAAGCATTTAAAAAGACTATTGTTGCACCACCGGTCTTGACTTGACCTAGACCAGAAGCACCTTTGCTTTTATATCTTTCTGTTGCGGACGAAGTTGTCAGTTCAGCACTTGTCCAGGAAGAAGGGAAACATCAACTCCCTATCTATTTTACTAGTTGTATGTTGCACGATGCTGAGAAGAGATATCAGATGATTGAGAAAATTGCCTTAGTACTTGCCACCTCGGCTAGACGTCTCCGACCTTACTTCCAAAGTCACCAAGTAATAGTAAAAACTAATTATCCCATTAAGTAGGTACTGCAAAAACCGGAGTTGCCAGGCAGGATGGTAGCATGGTCGGTGGAGTTGTCAGAATTTGAAATACGATATAAACCCCGTGGCCCCATGAAGACACAGTTCATGGCGTACTTCATAGCAGAATTCGTAGGGGACGCTAAAACTATCCCAGATTGGTGGAACCTCTATGTGCATGGAGCATCCAACATACGAGGAAGCGGAGCAGGAATTAATCTTAAGGGTCCTGGCAACATCACGCTATAACAAGCTCTCAAGTTTGGTTTCAAAGCCTCCAACAATCAAGCTAAGTATGAGGCATTGATTGCAGGACTTAAGCTCACGAAGGAAGTCAGAGCTAAGTATCTAAGGTGTCATTCTGACTCACAACTTATTCAGGGATAGGTCGCCAACAAGTTTCAAACTAAAGAAGCCATACTCCTCCAATATTATCATTTGGTCAAGACACTTATTGAAGGTTTCAAGTGTTTTGAAATGTACCGTATACCGTAAGAGAGTAATACTAGGGCAGACCTGCTATCTAAGCTGGCAAGTACCAAGAAGTTTGGACATCTCAAAACCATCATCCAGGACACACTCAAGAAACCTACCATTGACACCCAAGAGGTAATGGTAATTGATGTGAAAGAACTGAACTAGATGACCCCTTACAAGAACATTTTTGCTAAGGGGACACTACCGACAAATGAGAATGAAGCCCGACGACTGAAAAGGAAAGCTAGCTACTACATCATCCTTGATGGCGAACTGTTTAAAAGAAGGCTGACTGCACCTTTACTTAAGTGCCTAGACAATCAACAGACAGAATATGTCCTGAGAGAACTTCACGAAGGGATTTTTGGCCTTCATACAGGAGGACGCTCTCTCGCAACCAAAATAGTCTGGGCAAGATACTATTGGCCAACACTCAAGACTGACGCTTTCTAGTTTACCCAGAAGTGCAAAAGGTGTTAGGAATTTGTAGACATCCCACGAACTATCCCCAACAACCTTCACACCATCACTTCCCCATGGCCCTTTGCAATGTGGGGGATGAACATTTTGGGGCCACTCCCTAGAGCTCCAGGAATGGTTAAGTTCCTACTAGTGGCTATCGACTACTTTACCAAGTGGATTGAAGCAAAGCCATTACAAGAGATTACTGCTAGAGAGGTTGAAATCTTTACTTGGAAACACCTTATATGCAGGTAAGGTCTACCTTATGCTATCATTACTTATAACGGTATGCAATTTAAAGCACATACCTATGAAGAGTTTCTCACATGACCGGGAATCAAACACTTCTTCACTTTTGTCGAGCATCCTCAGACAAATGGATAAGCAGAAGCTCCTAACCGAGTCATCCTTCGAGCCTTGCAAACTAGACTTGACAAGTCTAAAGGCCTCTGGAAGGAAGAACTCCCCAGCATATTGTGGGCATATCATTGTTCACCATAATCAGCCACGGGTGAAACTCCTTTTCGGCTTACTTATGGCGCTGATGCCATGATTACTGTGGAACTAGGGGAAACATCAGAGAGAAGACTTTCATTAATGATATTGATGTGTCACTTTCTCTTTTTGCCATGTTGGACCAAACTGGAAAGGCTCGTTTAGAATTATTACCAACCTGGACAATGACACCTACAGATTACAAGAACTAAGTGGTAAAGATGTTCCAAGAACTTGGAATGCTACCCACTTGAAGTTCTACTACAGTTAAAGAAATGAAGGCTGGATGGTGTCCTCTTTTTCCTACCCAAGCCCTTTTTTCCCACTGGGTTTTTGGCTTGAGAGGTTTTAATTAGGCTCATCTGAAGAATAATGAAGGAAATATGTATATTGACTACAATAGTGATAAATCATATTTTCTCTATTTTATATGTACTTATGTCCACCTTGCAGGAACGTAATTTCTCTTCAGGAAATATCGCCTGAATATTATCCCAGGTCCAACCTTGACATAAACCCGAGATCATGTCCTAGTGTGTTGTGCGATTTATGCGAATATGTTTACGGCAAGTGCACCGATCGTTAACAAGTAATAAAAGTAGGTAAGTGAGTTATCGTCTCCACAGGGATTGAGGTAATTTTTACAATAATATTAATTCTAAATGATTGGAAAATAAAAACAGAAATAATAAAGAATAGTTGTTGATTGGATGATTGTTTGAATAAAGACAGGAATTAAATGTAATAAAATAGTAAGAAAATTTACCAATGGAAGAAACAATTGTGGTCAGACACAATCCCTTTTGTTCCTACCTCCTTCACTTGATTGGTTTATTATCTTAGGTCACACACTTGATAAATCTTTCCTAAATTCGTAAATCCTAGACTCTTAAGAGCATTAACCAGCAATTTCACCCTTTAGTTCGATCGAGAAACCTAAACCCTTAGTGAATCTGTCAAACTAAGTATTCAAAGAATATATCTCATGTGATCTTGTTAAGATTATTCGGAGAATAAGTCTTTCCTAAGTTAGTTAATCCCTAATTCCTTAGTGAATTAACCCTTTAACCTGAATCGAAAACCCAATGTCTTGGTGAAATCTATCAA
>PYAF01000233.1:105829-118152 GCA_007407185.1 Glycine tomentella
TTAATCACAGAATTAATTGGATGATATTTCAGTTAGGGTTGTGGTTTCAATCAATTTAGGGGTTAAGTCGATTGAGTTGCTTCTAATGAGATTGAATGAACTTTCATGATAGGATTAATTTCTGAGAACAATGATGATTCGAATTGCTTGGTGAGGTGAATTGGATTGATGTTTTAAATTCTGTTTTACATTACTTCTTCTGAATTCTGTTAATTTCTGTGTTTCTCTTTAATTTTAGTTTACGTTTTTGCAAGTTTTACTTACGCGCACAAACTGTTTGATAAAATTTCCCCTTACTGTTATTCGTAAATTGAAGCTAGAACCATACTAATTGTGTCTCTGAGTTGACCTAGGTTAGCTCTGTGCTACAGAATTAGCTTAGTAAAATTATTTTGGTGCGTGTCGACAACGTGTTTATCAGTCTACTCTTGACATATGTCACTATTATTATACTTCTTCATTGCAAGAATATATTTTCTCAGGAACATAAAACCCAAGATACACACTTGGTACAAAAAAATCTAGGGTCTGTCCTTGGTCTTTAAAACCCAAGATAAATTCTTGGTATGAAACTCAAGACCAGCTCTTGATGGTTTACAGAATTCAAGGTCTACCATTAATCAGCATGGTTATCAACAACTCTTGACTTTCAAATAAAACTTGAGGTCCATCCATGGTCAACCTCGTAATCACCAAGTTACCTATCATGGAAACACAAGGTAGTTAAAGCTTGATTTTGATAATTTCAGTGCTCATAAATTCTATCTGTACAGGAAGACGAGCTGTGCAAAAACCCAATGAAGCATCTTTAATGAATCTAAGTCCAAGATCCCATTGGCACGCTAAATCCAAGAAAGTATTCTTGGTATTCTTACATCTATGGAACCCCAACATAGTGGATCATAGAATTAATTATTTTGCAGGGACAAGCTGTCAAGGTCCACCCTTAACAGTTCAAACCCAAGACAATTCTCTCAGTATTATCATTTACTTGGAACTTCAACAAACAATACTGTCAACTCAGATACTCGCTAAGCGAAAGTACAAGACAAGTTATCAAGGTTCCCTCCTTGATATTTCAAACCCAAGATAAGTTCTTGGTGTATAAGCTCAGTTGGAACCTCGACAAGCAAGGCTATGCACATAGTCATTGGCAAAGGCAGAATTCCAACATTAGTTCAAGAATCATACTTGACACTACAAACCCAAGCCACACTCTCGGTGATTCATTTGCTTTCAATTCTCAACAAGCAATTTGGGATGCTACAACTATAGTGTCTCAACACTTATGATGAAAATACACAACTCCGGCGACTCACATTCATCAAACATTCACAAATCAAAGACAACATGTAAAAGATGAAGACAGAGAAAAATGGAGAAATAAGGGAACATTTCATTAAGTTGAAGTTCATTTACATAGCCTTTGCGGCCCAAGACAAAGCAAAAGCAAAAAATACAAAATAAGGCAACCTGCACAATAGTCCTATCACTAGTATTTTCTACAACAAAGTCTTATTTCAAGTATCGGTCTTGACGTCACCAAAACTTGAACACATTGTCTCGACCACTAAGTTGTTCTGATACATTGGCGGCTCTGGTGAGACAATCTCACTAAGTTATTCCTACACCTTGACGGCTCTGGTGAGACGATCTCTATTATCCCCAACCAAGATATTGGGGACGAGTTTCTGCACTTTTATCTCCCTCATTGGGGTACGATAATTTCTGCAAAACATCATCCCTCATCCATTCATAGCTTTGAATGATGGGAGCATCCAATGGCGATCCTGTAAGGCTACTGCACGCACCAGAGAAATCTTTAATGCCTCCAGAATCTCTTCGCCTCAGCTTCTCTAAAGAAGAAGGAAGAGACGGAAATGGCAGAAGCTCATCTGCCTACAGGATGACTGATGACCTTGCCTGTCGATGAAGGTGAGAGATGCTCTCACCAGTCCAACTAGGTTGTCTTCTCTTCCCTGAAAAGAAAGACTCATCATGAGTTTTCTTTTTCGTCACTTTCGCACATGGTGCGTTGCTCCACTGACTCTCCAGAGTCACCACTGTCACCCATGACAAAAGCAGAATTAGAGATGGGGGAGACAAACATTTTTACGAGATTATCTTGAACAGAAGAGTTGCAAAGAAGCAAGAAGAAATTTTGGGAAGCAAGGAAAAAGATAGGGCAGAAATGGAGGTGTGAGAGAAATGACAGCTAGTCTCGTCAATTTAAATGGCGAGTCATAAATGAGACCTGACTGTTACTGGCACAAATTTGAGGTGTCTCCTCACAATCCGCACCACGATTAATGCCCACTCACCCACTACCGCACTACTCTAGTACGTGCCTAATATTTGAGTGACACGTATGCACGAGTACAATGAGTGCGCAACACGCGCATGGGGAAATGGCAAAACATCACGCGAGTCAGATTTTGGCAGAAAGCTCAACCCGGACGCTTCATTTACCTGACAGACTTGACTCTCTAGATACATCCATTCTAGACACGTCAACAGTAATTATTCAAATGACGTTTTTCATGGGTGTGGAGGTCTGACATTATTTCATAATTATCTTCATGAAGTGACCTACTGGGACAATAGACATTGCCTGTCCACCCTCGATGGGGCTCCTTGAGCTCGACAATTGCTCATTGTTTGTCAAAGAACATTTTGACAACATGGACACCGGACATTCATCATAAATTCTTACTCAACCTCTTTCACCCATAAATCGGCTCAGAGGCTTGGGGGCTTATGAACTGTACAAATTGGTAAAATTACACGTGGACATTACTATAGGGTCACTGTACACGTGTTCATCCTCCGTGTCCGCCCTGTTACAGTAACCATGTGTATTTTCGTCTTATGTGTCAACCTGGACACACCAAGTACATCTTGTCCAACCTCAAAGTCAACCTTGCCATAGGAACACAGACATCCATTTACTTATCTTCCAGAAACTCCTAGATCGTAACAACATAAACTACTAAAAAAATAGCTTTTAGCATCGGTTATCTTCAAAACCGATGTTAAATAAAACGCGGTGGCAATTTCGTAATTAACAGGATCAATTTAACATCGGTTTTCATAAAAATACATAAAACCGATGTTAACCATTGGATATTAACATCAGTTTTTAAGTTTTTACAGAAGAACTGATGTTAAGTTTAAGTATTTAACATCGATTTTTGAATTTTTAAACAAAACAGATGTTACGGTGAATTAGTTAACATCGATTTTGAAGTTTTTTAAGAAAATCGATGTTAATGTGAATTAGTTAACATCGGTTTTTAGGTTTTTTAATGAAACCGATGTTAAGGTGTACTAGTTAACATCGATTTTTGTATGAAAACCGATGTTGTCTTTATTAAAATAAGACATCATCCCCCAAATCAAATACCCCCTCTGTCGCGCGCGTAACATTTCCCTCTCATCCCTAACCTAAGCTTTTACAGTAGCCACCTCATCCCTCGTCGTCCTTCACCTCTCCACCTCATCCGAAGCCGTCCTGAACCTCGCAACCTCATCCCAAGCTTTCATTGTCACCAGTCACCGTGACTGCACTCGCACGGGCTCAGGTACTTTCCCTAACCTTAGCTTTTACACTCTTTTGCTCTCTTCTATTCGAGGTACTCTGGCAACTCACATTTCGAACTAATAAGTGGTTGCTATCTCATTTTTATGTTACTGCCATGGATTTCCAAAGTAGGAGTCCTCATTTGCTTGAGACCGTGGTTCGCATTGTTGGTGTTAGCTTCACAAGTACTTGACTTTATTCCATGCTTGTTGGTGTTGCTTATTCATGTGAAAGAGACAATGGGTATCTGTTGATGTAGTTTTGTATAAAAAATGTTGGATAATTGTATGGTCATTTGCTGGAATTGGTTTTGTTTGGTGTTAATTGTTTGTGGTAGGGTATGTAGTATGTGGTTTTAAGATCAAATATTGGATATGTCAGATGTACGTTTGTAGCATTGATGGATCTATATGCCTTTGTTGGATTGATGATAACTAATAATGGTCATGCAAGCAAATAATTAAGCATTAGAACTGGACATTTACAGTATGACAAACAAGAAAGAAAACAAAAACACTATACATCATGGCTGGTTTGTTTTGGTTTCTGTTTTGGCTTGTGGGATACAACAACAGAAGATTGAGATTGAGAGCTAAAGCCCATTCTGTTTTAGATTGGATCTTCTGCTCCTTTTTCACTATATAACTATACTTAGAACTTAGAATTCAGTTTAGTTGGGATAGTTATAGCCTTATTGATGTTTAATTTATTGTCACTGTTATTAAACTAAATGAAGTTTGTATGGCTGGTTAAAGAATTTAGGACACTTTGTGGCTGATTAAGTAAACTTGTGATTCTATTTTTTGTCCTTGTTAAGCAAAGTTGTTAAGTTTTTTTGTTGGGAATAATTGGGAGCTATGTTAGGCTTATGATGTTGGCTACAACATAAGTAGCAACACTGGTAAAGTATGTTTTAGTCATTGGATGGGTCAGCCTCTCAAATAATGGTGTTGCCAAGCAATTCTTCACAAATAATGTGGTTAAGCTAGGGAGAATTGTGATGGACCTAATAGTAAAAGTTGTGTATAAGTCTTAAAGGTCTAGGTATTGATTACAACATTGGCTGCTTAAAAGTTCCCCTCATGTTGACTAACTATTCTTCTGGTCCAAAAGTTTGCATAGTGTATAATATCTTATGAAGCAACTGATTTTGCATATTGATTGTTTAAACTTGATATGGCATTGTTGAGGCTTCATTCTTCTGAATCTTTCATGTGGCATTGTTGTGGCTTCATTCTTCTCAGTCTTTGACTTTTTCCCTATAATTTCATCAATTCCACACAAAAATTCAGAACCAACAATTTTCTGTTCATAGTCTTTAAGTTTGCAGAGATTGTGTGTACTTGGGTCAATCCCTTGCTTCAAAAGCTTTAGCCTCAAACACATTACCAAACTCTGTGATGGTTTTTAAGTCTTCTACAGGCTCTTCAAGCATCTAAGTAGGCTTCCAGTTTTCATCATCGAATTCATACCTAAACACCTTGTCACATTCTATTTTTTTCATTTTAAGGGAATCCAGCTTCAGTGTTTCAATCCAAACAGCATCCATACCATCTTCTCCGTAGAGAAATTGTATGACATCTCCCAAAGAGTTTCTAACTGTCACATCATATTTAACCATGATGGCCTCCATAGCCTTCACAAGTCGCCTCTAGATGTATCCAGTTTCAGAGGTCTTCACTGCAGTATGAATAAGACCTTCCCTACCACCCATGGCATGGAAAAAAAACTCTTGAGGTGTCAGTCCACGTAGATATGACTTCTCCACAAAGCCACGACTTACAGGCCCGTAATCATGTTTTGTGAAGTGGGGCAATGTACGGTCTATGAAACCATATGGAATTCGCTTACCCTCAACGTTTAGTTGGCCCACACAAGCAGTCATTTCAGATATGTTGATAAAACTTCCTTTGGAACCGCTGTGACCATTGCTTTCAGATTTTTGATGTAGTATAAACTTTTTTTAGCACTATTTCCAGCATCATCACGAGCTCTATTTAGAGTCTAAAATTGTCAAAATATAACCTTTTTTAGCACTATTTCCAACATATAAATTTGCATGAGATAGAAATGATAATTAAGCCAACCTGTAATACTTTGTTATGGTTATCATACAGGGGGATTTGTGGACTCTCATTTGCAAAAAAGGGACGTCTTCTTCGCATTGTGTTCTGGATTTATCAAATGGTGAGTACTAATTCCATCTAGAGCTTGGTCACTGATATCTGTTCATGTTCTTGCATGACAATTGACACTTGTTTCTTTTCTTATTTTGCAGATGAAAAATATGTAGCTATTGTCAGCTCTAGACTGCGGGTTATAAGCTGCGAAATTAGGGAAGATATTTTGAAGTTCCCTAACTATTTGGTAATCTTCATTACTAATTCTTCACACACACAAATGAAAACACATCCCAAACAACTCTTTTAACTAGCATTTTCCTCTCTTTAATTTGCATAGGTGCAGCTAATTTCAATTTGTTTGCGCACTGCCATTAAATGCAATTGTTCACTTATTTGATCATTCTCGTATATTTTCTAAAAATATCCCAATTTCTAAGCTTTGTTTCAAGTTTAGACTTGAGTATAATTGGATTTCGAGAGTTTAATCACTATTTGTAATTGTTATTTGTAGGCATTTTTCCTTTTTCGTTTTTGCATCCTGATCACTAGAGTCGTGCTTGGAGATTGTCAGTGACTCTCATAACAGGTACTTACAAATGTATTTAGTATTTTTTGATATTCTATATGTATACGCGTGGTTTTGTAACTTCTGATTAATGTGATCAATTACTTTGCCCTTCAACCAAAAAAGAATCATAACTGCATTAGTGTACTTATTTTATTGTATGCTAACTATATTAGAATAGGTGAAAACCTGAGACTCATCTGTCTCTCTATATGAAAAACGTCACCACTTGACAAATTAGTTAATTAGGTGGCTGATGTCATAAAAAATAGAAATTGTGGTCAATTACTGAAGCTTGATGGCTTTCATGTAATGTGTTAAATTGGGTTGTAGGGTTGATGGTTGATGTCCACAAAATGCTGCAGATCATTTATTTTCCATATAGGGGAGGCCTGACCTAGGTAGCTACCTCTGTTAGCCATAGAGCCTCGTATTTGAACATTTATCTATCCTTATATAGTTCATTTCATTGTTGTGTTGCGGTAAATGAATTGATGGAACTCTATATAATGTTTACAAATCTGTCATGTACAAGTGTAACATGTGGAATGGGAGTGTAATTGACATAAGAACCATCAAAAGAAATGACAACACACAATTCATCAAGAAAACCTTTGACCCTACCATGTTCCTCCAGCCAGCAGCCATCAACCAGAACACCTTTGACCACATTAATTTTGGGTTTCCAATTGACTGTCAAATGGAATAACCTAGAGTTGCAATCCCCTTTGTTGATCCAGCTTGTTCTAGGTTTCTGCCTCAAAATAGATGCTTGTGACCGTGCAGCCTCCCAAACTTCTTGTAGGATTTTCATCCCCTTTAATTCACTCTCATGTAGCTGTCTTGTATCACTTTCCACTTCTAATTTGTTGACCTCCAGCTCTGCTGATACTAGTCTCTGCTGGATGTCGCGAAAGTGTTGAACATTCCAGACCTTCAAATTCTGTTTCAGCTTTTTGATTTTTCTTTTAGCACAAACCCTCCCCAACCAGGAATAAAACTGGAATTCTGATCCAAAGTGAGAGAACTCTTGTCAGATTCAACTTTATTTATCAGTCTTCTGGTCAGGTCTAGTGCTGGTACTTGAAAACTAGTATCACCAACAAGTAAACTATTAAAATTCAAGAACCTGCACAAGATATACATAATAATCTCTTCCAATTTTTCACAGAAGCGGTAACCACCACATATGATTTAGAACAAAAACCACACAAGCGATCCTATGTAGCACCAACCATATTTACTTCAAGGTTGTAATTGCAAAGTAGCAGAAACCCATCCTGAATCTTTAGCAAACTCATCCTGAATCTCACTGTTGGGTGCTTCATCATTCATAATATGGATACGAAGTATAAGTTTTTCAGCATTGTCATCATTAAATATACAAGTCAAGTCATCATCAAATTCAATGTTAATCTTCCCTGCAATGTCAGCCATACTCAACTTCTTATCCATCATCATTTGACGATTCAGCTCTATGCGAAGCAACCAAGGTGAAAGTTTTTCAAGAGCAACTTCTTCATCGGGCATTTCATACAGTGACTTCACAAAATCATCGTCCTCATCAATTGTTGTACTCATCGGGTTTGGATCATACCACACCTCTGGAACTTCAGTCACATTCCCGAAAGTGGTACAAGATCCATAGCACACTGCACAGTCTTGGCTCTCTCTTTAGTGTTACCAACATCAGATCTGAAGTACATAGACAGAGAGGGCGTTTTAATTGTCTTTGCCACATTAATGATTTCCCTTAACCTAGGAACACCAAGAGTAACATTCTTTGCACTGACAGCAGCATAGTGGGAAGTGTTGAGAGTCATCTGAGTAGTAGGTTCTCCAATTGATTGTGCTGCCACACAACCAATCAATTCTGCAGAAGCTACAAGGGACTGCAAGAACCTTGATTCTATTTCTCCCACTACCCACCCAAATGCCTCACGAGAAAGCATGAATTCTTCTGACCTTCTTGACTCAATAGACTTTCACCAACAACAACCTTAAGTCGCTACTGCAGCTTAGGAATGGCCTCCACAATGTCCATTGGATGCATATCAGAAGGCGTTCGGAAGTCAACCTTAAATGTCTTCTGAGCATTCCAGATAAGTCTCTTCAAGTTAACAGGTAGTGGCAGAGAACTGTCATTAGTAGTGGGTATATCAGTTGCAAGTTGAAATCTATCAGCTTCAAGCTTTTGAACTTGAGCCTCAAACACATTACGAAACTCTCTGATGGTTTTTAAGTCTTATACAGGCTCTTGAAGCATCCATAGCTTTCAATAAGAGTTTCTAAACTGTCCCATCATATTCAACCATGATGTTGTCCATAGCTTTCAATAATAACTTCCAAACAGCATCCATACCATCTTCTCCTACTAGGTTCAGCCTCCAACTTTTTATGCTGACCTTCCCTTCCACACATGGCGTGGAAAAAAAACTCTTGAGGGGTCAGTCCATGTAGACATGAGTTCTCCACAAAGCCACGACTTTAAGGCCCACATCTTCTCTATTGTGACACAACAAACAAGTTTTGGTCATTTTTAGGAATTAGGGGCAGGGCTTGTTTGATATATAGGCAGGCACATAGCGCACACACACACACATTCCATGTATTGGCAACAAATAGTCTTATTGTAGAACTTATTTGAAAAAGTTTAATGATTAAGCGTAGCTACAAAATACCTGGTGGTTAGCACTGCATGAATAACAACTTAGGTAAAAGAGTATGACAAAATAGAAGAGGTTTCAACACTAGAAGATAGACATACACACCATTTTCTTGAATACTCTGCAACTGAACACAGACACACACATACACACCATATTTCTGAATATAACATGTTGACTTATCAATATCTATCATTTGTATGTAGTTGTCGTTTGCCTCTTTGTACCATCATCACCAGATTCATTGTTGGACACTAGCATTCACCATCATCTCAGGTACTTACGAATGCCTTTCATCCTTTTTTAGCTTCTATATGTAAACTGTTTTATGCCATTAATGACTATGTCTATTTACAAATAATGTTCATTATGAGTGAACCGTAGTTTCCAGTTTGAGATTCATTACAGTGATTCTTCCGGACAGTTTGGATTAATCATTGTATTGATTATTGAATTGTCCGTTTGGACAGTTTGGGAGGGCTTATATTTTTTTAGTATATTCATATTTATACGTTGTCATTCTTGTCTTAAATATGATGAAATTTCGGTACAATGCATTTGACTTTGTTCTCCGGGTGCATACTTGACTGTGGTGGAACTCATGTCATCGCTTTCATTTCGTGTACTTGGAGACCAAAGCGAAATGCTGCCGAAATTTCGTCATATTTAGGATAAAGACTCAACATATAGTTATGAATATACTTTAAAGATATGCCTTCCTGAATGGGATAGGGCCACACCTTGAATGAAAAAAGTGAGGTTTTCATGCATGGATGAACTTTGTCAGTATCTCAGAGTTGGTAAGCACATGGATCAATCTTGGATGAATGCAAGTCACATCACGGTTGAGTACGAACAAGGAGTTGAAAATTTCTTACAATTTGCCTCCGAAAGAGGTCCACCCGATGGGGATGGAAAATATTTCTGCCCCTGTATCAATTGTTTGAATGGTAGACGGCAAACACTAGAAGACATACGGGAGCATCTTTTGTGCGATGGGATTAAGAAGACTTATACAACATGGATATGGCATGGTGAGTTGACAGACACGCAGAGGGTCTCGCATGTTGAACGGGTTGATGTTGACATCGGCGATCGACTTGAGGATATGATTCGTGATCTGGGACATGAGTCTTTTCAGCAAGCACATGCCCCTATGTATGATACGTTGGAGAGTGATTCGAAGAAGCCGTTGTATCTGGGGTGCAAGGAGTCATTGACACTGTTGTCTGCGGTGTTAAATCTAGTGAATGTGAAGGCCAGATATGGGTGGAGTGACAAAAGTTTTAGCTCACTGCTTGAGGTAGTTAAGGACATGCTTCCAGAGGAAAACACGTTGCCTAGCAGTTACTATAAGGCGAAGAAGATACTTTGTCCGATGGGTATGGAGTATAATAAAATTCATGCCTGTCCTAATGACTGCATTTTGTATAGAAATGAATTTGAACAAATGCATAAATGCCCCACGTGTGGGGTATCACGATACAAAGTGAAGGACGTTGACGAATGTGGCAGTGATGATAGTTCAGCGAAAGGCCCTCCCACGAAGGTGTTGTGGTATCTTCCGATCATTCCAAGGTTTAAGCGTCTGTTTGCTAATGAAGATGACGCAAAAGACCTTACATGGCATGCAGAGGGAAGAAACTCTAATGGGATGCTTCGACATCCGGCAGATTCAGTTCAGTGGAAAAAGATTGATCGTTTGTATCCGGAGTTCGGCAAAGAGCCAAGAAATCTAAGACTTGCACTTGCTAGTGATGGAATGAATTCGTACGGCAGTTTAAGTACTCAGCACAGTTCGTGGCCTGTTTTGCTAGTCATATACAACCTGCCTCCTTGGTTGTGCATGAAGTGAAAATACATCATGTTGTCTATGATGATATCAGGCCCAAAACAGCCAGGAAATGACATTGATGTTTATCTGAGTCCCTTGATTGAAGACTTGGCAAACTTGTGGGGTGAGGGGGTTGCCATGTTTGATGGGTATCGTAAGGAGACATTCACCTTGCGTGCAATGCTATTTTGTACCATTAATGATTTTCCTGCTTATGGGAATTTGAGTGGATACAGTGTTAAGGGCCATCATGCATGCCCTATCTGTGAGCAAGACACGAGTTACTTGCAACTTAAACATGGAAGAAAAACAGTTTACACTCGCCATCGACGTTTTTTGAGACCTTATCATCCTTATCGGTGATTGAAAAAACCATTTAATGGAAGTCAAGAGCATGAACTTGCACCGATTCCCCTAACCGGTGAGCAGGTTCTTGAGCGGGTTGAGTCCATCCATACTGTATTTGGAAAAAGTCAAAAGAAGAAGCAGAAAGGTAATACATGCTTATGGAAGAAGAGATCCATATTGTTTGAGCTTCCATACTGGTCTGATCTAGATGTTAGACATTGCCTCGATGTTATGCATGTGGAGAAAAATGTGTGTGACAGTGTCATCGGCACATTGCTTAACATTCAAGGGAAGACAAAGGATGGTTTGAACATTCGTCAAGATCTTGCTGAGATGGGTATACGTGAGCAGTTACATCCTCGGTCCGATGGTAAAAAAATTTACTTGCCTCCAGCATGCCACACATTGTCCAGAAAGGAGAAGATAAGTTTCTGTCAGTGTCTACGCCGAGTTAAAGTGCCACAAGGATATTGTTCAAATATTAAGAGCCTTGTACAGATGACGGATTTAAAACTAGTTGGATTAAAGTCTCACGATTGCCACGTGTTGATGCAACAACTGTTAGCCGTGGCGATTCGAGACATTTTGCCTAACAAAGTCAGGCATGCCATAAGTCGCCTGTGCTTTTTCTTCAATGCCATTTGTACGAAAGTCGTGGACCCTGTAAGCTTAGATGACTTGGAAGAAGAGGCGGCAATTATCTTGTGTCAGTTGGAGATGTACTTTCCTCCCTCATTTTTTGACATAATGGTTCACTTACTTGTTCATTTGGTGAGGGAAATTAAAATATGTGGACCAGTTTATTTAAGGTGGATGTACCCGTTCGAGTGATACATGAAGATCTTGAAAGGGTATACAAAAAACCTACACCGTCCTGAAGCATCCATAGTTGAAAGATATATAGCAGAAGAAGCGGTTGAATTTTGTTTAGAATACCTGCAGAAAGCAAAACCGATTGGTCTTCCTGAGTTGCGACATGAGGACAGAGTGGGAGGAAAGGGTACACAAGGGCAACATGTTATAACGCCTTCATTGCAAGAATTGAATCAAGCTCATTTGTATGTCCTGAATAACAGTAATGAAGTCCTGCCATATATTGTTCGTCATGAAGAACTGCTTCATCAAAGTAATCCAAGAATGACGAAGAATAGGCTGTTGAAAGAGCATAACAAGACTTTCTTGAATTGGTTTAAACATACAATATTTA
>PYAF01000233.1:134030-155652 GCA_007407185.1 Glycine tomentella
ACTTATATAAGAAATTAAGATGTATCAGTTTATTATATTATTAATATACACTTGCAATATGTTTGCTAAATAAAAATTATGTCTAATCACTACCCATAATAGCTTTTCTTATAATGGGAGGAAATACTATTGAAAAATGAAAAGAACTAATCTTAACTATTCGTTTACCATAAAATTAGTTCATCTCATGACACACTATATTAAAGGGAGATTTGATATAATCTCATTTATTGGAGTAAACTCAAGTATGTCAGGATTTATTATCGGAGTAAACTTAGAAACTCAATCTATAACAAAACAAAACATTGAAACAAAAAGGTAAATCAACTCTTATTTTTTGGAGTAGTGAACTCAAGTATCTTATCTCATGATATATAAATATTCAGATACTCATAATAACCCCTTAAATTATCGAAACTTATTTAATTAAGCCACTAACCTCATCTAATCGTTGTTTTTCCGCAAACATCAAGAGTCAAGAATATCCTCTTTCTCTTTTCCAAAAGATTCCTCATCATCATGATTCCAAGGACTCAAGTCCTTGAGCAAAAACCCTAGAAAACGCCTCCATTTGACTCTTGGTCAACGCCAACCCAATTTGAATCCCTCCACTATGATCCCTACTCTCCGAGAGCGAAAACGCACCCGTTTTATCAACGGATGTGACATCCACTTTCTCAGGCCTTCCCCACCCAAAGTCAATGCCGTAAACCTCAAACCTCGGGGACCCGGCGACGGAGAACAACCTAGGACTCTCCGATATCACCGATTGAATCTTCGGAATCCATTTGTCCGCGCCGTTCAACACGTCACCCTCTATCCCGTTCAACTCCTCGCTTATCCCTATAACGCTTTTGAATAACGCTTCTTCCCCCAAAAGCTCTTCTCGCTTGGCGGAAGCCAACAAAGCCACGACGCAGTTCCCGAAGTACGTTTCTGGAATTGGGGGGTCCAAACGCGCCCTACAGTCCACGTTGAAGATAAAAGGCACTCTTTCGCAGTTGGGTTGCTCCGCTTTCACCGCGCATGACAACAAGTAAGCGCACGTGACCGTAAACGATGTAACCCTAACCTTCTTGTTGTCTCCGACAACAACCTTGGACTCCGCTAACTTCTTCAGCTTCTTGATGTCCAACGGTGTCAACTCAAACAATCCTTTCACCATATAATTATATAAAAAAGAAGACATTTAGACAAGCTTTTCTGTTTATTATTACGAAGAAAAAATCATGCGACGAATTCATTGTTTGACCAATTAAAGAATTAATCACCATACACACAGTGGCGGATCCATAATGTGAGTTATGGAAGCAATTAATTGCTTCTTCTTTTTTTTTATACTTATTATAATCTATAATTTTTATTTTAACTCCCATAAAAATTGATATTGCCCCAATGAAACAATTTATTCTTTTAAATGGAAGTAAGACATTACAAGAGATAAAAGAATAAATAAATTAATATTATTTTTAAAACTTTAATAGTATTTTAGATTTTTTCCCCAACCTGATGTATTTTATAAAAATTTGTAATATTTTCTATAAAAATATTATAAATTATTTTTATCCTCACAAAATATTATTTTTTGATCCGTCACTCTTTCTACATGAATGAATGGTGGAAGATAAAATATCATTCAAAATTTCACTTTTGTTATTAGTACAGCTCTCTGCAACTACCCTTTTTTTTAGAAATAGAAAAAAAAAAAAAAAAAAAGGGAAGTACTGATGCAATGTGTTAAAATATGATTACCTTTAACCAAATCGGTTTGATTTCCACCGAAGGTGTCCCACACCTTCAAGCTTCGGTCATTGGTGGCTCCACCGAAGCTCATCCACGACTTCGCGTAAATCTCACCGATCCCCAAAGGGTCTCTTATGACAGATCTATCAAACGAAGGTGTTAGATGCTTCGGTAGTGATAACAACAACGGTTCTTCCGGTGAGGTATTGAGGTAAGAACAAATATGCGCCCACGATTTCATGAACAAAGTTGAAGACTTTCCATCAAGTGCTGCGTGGTGGCTTGTTATTCCTATCGAAAAGCCTTGGTTTGGGAAGTGGGTGAGTTGAAGGGCTAACACAGAAGCTTCTTCGTGGGAAGTGGGTAAGTGGGGTATTAGATTTCGGCGGTGGTTGTTAATTTCTGATAGGTTTGAAGAGAGGGTGTTGAAGTCTACGTTGGATTCGGCGATTCTGAAGGGGATTGAGTTTCCGGGGGTGTAGGTGATGAGGGGGAGGGGTGTGTGAAGTGGCCATGTGATGGTGCCGGCGAGAGGAGGGAAGTGGTGGAGAGCGAGGGAGAGAGAGTGTTTGAGATTTGGGAGAATGGTGGTGTCGAAGAATGAAGAGGTTGTTGTTGGGTTTAGGAAGGAATAGAAGAATAGACGCTCCACTGGGGGGAAGCGTAGCCATAGGACGTCGAAGAAGGTGAAGGGAAGAGTGGTTGGTGGGGTTTCTTGTGGCGGCGAGATGGGGCAGACTTCGTGGACTTTGAGGGTTGGTGACTCTGCCATGGGAAGGAAGAAAGTGATAAAAGTGAAGAAAGAGAGAAAGAGTTTGTTCTTGCTCTATAGAAGTTTTGAGAGTGTAAAGCCTTAAGATGCGCGCGTCGTTTTGTATTCTTTTGAGATTAAATTTGGTTATGAAAATTGAAAAATGTTTGATAAATGGTAGATCTTAAATCACTTTTTAGTAGATTTTATAGTACCATATAAGATTGAAAATTTTTCTAATTTTTTTTAATGGTAGATTTCATTTTGAGATCTTAGTGAAAGAGAAAGAGAAAAAAAAATTATTTAATTGAAAATAATATGTAGATCTTGATGAATCTTCTACAAGAATTCATTCTCCATATTAGATTTCTTCACATTTTTTATTGGAAGATCTAATAAAGATCAGATCTTGAGCTTAAGATCTTTGCTCAATATCTAACACTAAAGATGTTTTAAGACATTCACTAAAAAAAGTATTATAAAATTTATGATTTAAAAAGTATTATAAAATTTAATAAAAAAATATAATTGAAATGTTAAAAATAAGTAAATGTTTGTGTAATGTTATAATCTCTTTGCACTTATGGTTTATTTTAGTATATGTTTCACCGACAAAAAGAAAATAATGTTTTTATATCATTATTATTGCTTATTTGTCATCTACTTTCTTGTTTGTTTTTGCAATTTTTAGTGTAATAGTAATATTTTATTCTTGTTGACTTGTCTTGGTCTAGATCACAAAGTCGGGTAAGATTATTATTAGGGTAAATAGTTATTTTTATTTTTAAATATATATAATATTAATAAATATATTTTTGAAAGATAAAAATTCAAATTTTAATCTCAAAAGTGAAAAAAGTACAAAAAATTTATTTATCATTTAACTTTTGTATATTAAGGTTGATGAAAAAGCCTACATGACACATTCAATGACAGATTTATTAGCACTTTATCTATTTAAGGATGAAAATGACTATTTATCCAAAATTTAATTTGAACTTCATATTTTCTCATTCTTCAATTGTTGCAAACGTAACATTATAATAAGCACTTAAAAAAATAGGAAAACAAACATAAGTTAGAATAAACATAATAATAAAAATAATATTGATTAATAAATATAATTTGTCTATTACTCTGAAATTTATAATGTGACAGTACCTTATCCAAAATATGATACTCAAACAAAAATGCATAACTATTAAGTTAATCCTTAAAAAAAATGAGACTCAACTTGATTTTGTCACTACCTAATATTGTCACAATAGAAATTTCAAAGTAACAAATAAATTATGTTTATTAATCAATATTATGCTTATTATTATGTTTGTTTTCCTATTTTTTTAAGTGTTTATTATAATGTTATGTTTACAACGATTAAAAAAGGAGAGAAAATGAAAATTAAATTATATTTTGGATAAATTAGTCATTTTTGTTCCTAAATGTGTAGAATGTTGACAAATTCATCCCTGAATATGTCATATAGGCTCTTGCAATAACAGTAACCGATGAAAGTTAATGAATAAATAAATTTGTCACACTTTTTTCACTTTCAAAGTGTTCTGCATATTTCCAGAACACAAATGTACAACACTGACGTGTTGGATGTTTGCTATTGGATCAATTCTAACTCTGCAACCTCAAGAGTATTAATGGAGAATGACACCTTGAAGCAGACGATCACACAGAAATACCACCAATGGACGTGGGGTGTGTGCTCTGTATAATTGAAAAGGATAAAGTCAGAATGTGTGTACCTTTTTAGTTGTAACCTCTCTATATTTATAGGCAATTTACCTGACAGTTATTATGCGCCCCACTCTCCGGGAATATCGGTCTCCACCTCCACATCTAAACTACTCTTATTGACTTGATCAAAGTCCAGGTTCAATGAACCAACTAAATGCACAATCCTTAAATAATAATTGGGCCTTATAATTAGGCCCACATTATCATTCCCATAACAGTTGCCCCCCCAGCGCGGTTATCAAGCAATCTTGGTGACCGGGGTGCATCGTGTCTTGAACTAGAGTGGAGTTTATTCTGAACCCTCCGGATATCTCCTACAACCCTGATGACCAGGCAAACATAACCTTAATAACTCGAATTGGCCTATCCGAGTAGACTTATCCGAACTGACATATCCCGGTTGACTGATCCGAATTGACATATCCGGGTAAAACTACTCGGATAGGAAGATGACCTGTCTCGAAGCGATTTAACTTCCCTCAACAAAGTCTATTACTATTCCTATCATTAATGCTAATTAATGCATTAAAGCACCTGTCGTTTCATTCCTTTTTGCAATCATTGTGACCCTTCGATTTGTACTTCCTTGCCCCCAGCACTACACGTTGTTTTACCAAAATGCCCTGCAGTCGTTTCAGATATTGCCCACTGTCCTATGAACCGTTTCATTTTTCTCCAGCAGTTACTACTTCGATTTTCATATTTCAAATTTTTACCTAAAATCTCGCTGCACTAGTTGCTTTTACCTACTACCATATCTTTCAACTCTCAATTCCTCTACGTTTCTCTCCATATTTCTTCTGCATTATCTCTGCAATTCTTTGCATTCTCTTCTTCTTCCTGTCCTCCTTGAGTACTTCGTCCAACAGGTACCTTCTCTTACTCTTTCTTCTTTCTACTTTCTTAACCTCCTTCTTTGCATTGTGCATATTCAATTTATATACATTGGGATTCAGGGCCACATCCTCCTCTTCCTTCTTTCTGTAATCTCTTTAAACACTTCTAACCATTATGAAATTGACTTCTGAAGAGGAGGCACAGTTGCGAAAAACCATTACCCCGAAGGCTGGGTGGTGGTTATTTGGTTTGCCCATTTCTGAGGAGGACCTTCAAAAGGACCTCTTGCGTGGCCATACCGGAGGTTCTTCCTCCTCCAAGAAACCAAAAGTTTCCGCCGCCCCTAACACCCCAAACACTTCTTTACCACCATTCCACCGCCACCGTGGGTCTGACCCCACCGGTGCTCTTCCTCCCCTTCTGACGCCTAAACTTCCTGGGCCCAATGTAAATCTAGCCCCGGAGTTTTCAAGAGATTCTTCTGTCATGGGCCCCAATCCTCCTAGGCCCAATACTACTGGGGTCTTAAGCCGCCCAAGAGATTTTCCAGTAGGAGGGCTTCCTTCTCGTCCTGCTAGTTCTCCCGTTGAGACTTCCCCTTCCTCCTCAGATGAGGTGCTGGAGGTTAAATATGACGTCTGTATAGATTGTGTGTCTGAGGCTATGTATTATATTAACCTCGGCTCGGATGACATTGCCGAATCAATCCTGGGGTCATGTCGTCACAACCCATATTTCTTCTTTTAACCACAAAACTGAAGCCGAGGGCATCTCCCCGAGTAAATAATGATGGGGTTCCGACCTCGACCTTTTTTCACACTGTATAATACCTCCAGGTATGTTTTACTAATCTTTCTCATTTTACTTCACGTAGGTATAAATGGATATTCCCCTGGAAACTATAGACGAATCATTATCTGTCGAGTCTCAATCAGACGTGCCTCCTGTCCTAGCTTCCAAATTCCCTTGGGTCACCCATGAGGTTCTTAAAACTATTTCCACCCTTGACCTTGCTTCCATAGTAGCCACCCCTGTAGGCCGTCAAGACGGGTTTGCAATCCGGGCTCCCCTCTTAGGCGAGCCTATCTGTGCTTGCCGGGAAGGAAATGACCCCAACTTTTTCTTCTTTTACCAAGATGTAATTTCCCAATTGGGAGTTCGGTTTCCTTTTTCTTCTTTTGAGGTTGAAGTTTTGACCCATCTCCGGGTAGCCCTTTCCCAGCTTCACCCAAATAATTGGGGGTTTATCAGGACCTTCGAGATGTTTTGCGAAGACCTGAGGATCCCCTGCACCGGCCCCCTTTTCTTTTACTATTACTTTCCCCATACCGCGAGGACGGGTAAAGAGCCAGCTAACCGCAAGGGATGGGTATCTCTTCGAAGTCAGACCAAATGTAAACTATTTGACCCCTATACTGACTCCTTTAGGGGTTTTAAAGACAAATACTTTAAGGTTGTTGCTGAGCCCGGTAAACAACCGTTCTTCCTGTCCAGTCCCGAGTCGCCCGAAGTGGAGTGGGCCTTTCCCCTATATTGGTCTATGGATCATTATAACCAAAATCGATCATCCTACCAATTCACCGAAGAGGAATTGTCGGATTCCGATGCCTCCTCCGTCTTCGTGATCTCGGAATACTTGGATACCCATGGGGCTCCCAACATAACTGACTACTTTGGTGGCCTCCGGGCCGGCCCCCGTAAACATAGTAAATTATTTGTCTTTTGATTGATTGTTCTGTTATACTATTATGACTGTGTATAATCGCCTTATTTTATTTGTAGCTAAAATCATGGGAGTGCCACCGTCTTCCGCTTCCAAACCGGCTTCCGACATGACCACCATCCCCAAAGCTATCGAGGGCAAGGGTAAGGGGACAGCTCCCGAGAAGCCTTCAACTCGGCCCCCGCCTCCCAAATCACTGAAACGTCCACCACCCTCCTACCGGACGGCCTTGGAGGGTGTTACCAAAAAGAATAAGGTGGTACCGGAGGCTCCTGCGGCCCCGATCTTGTCCATCCCCACTTCTACTACTGCGGTCGTGGATTTGGACCTCACCGTGGTGACCTCCCCACTACCAACTCCTTCCTCAAACAACCCAGGACGCTCAGATACTCGCGCAGTTGCTGAGAATCTGTGGAAAAAGGGGGTGAACGAGGAAATAGTTAAGCTAACCAAGCCCCCTTCCCATCTTCTTGAGGCGTGTGCTCCAGTGGGTGAAGAGCTTGCCGAGCTGGTGCGCATTGAAGAAAATGCCTTTAGATGTGCATCGTTGGTTAGAGCTTTCGCGACCCTACATGAGGTATGTGTTTTTGTCACGACCCTTTAGAATATATGTTGTCATTCATTGGAAATTTCTAACCGCTTATGTTATAGGTATGCGGTCTCGGTTGCGGAAAAGAGTAAGATTTATGAAGAGCTCCTCTCCGTCAAGGCCGAACATGAAAAGGCATTAGAAAAACTTGCTGCGGAGAACCGACAACTGAAAGAAGAGTTGTTCTCATCCCGGGCTTCCATTGCTTCTTTGCAAAGTGACCTTGGCCGGACTCAGGGTTCTCTTGACACCCTAAAGGCCGCCCATGACGAGAAAGTCCGGGCCTACGAAGGTCAACTGGATTCGATGAAAGCGACTCTTGCCACTGCTGCCAAGGAAGCCTTCAACAACGCCATTGAGCAAATCACTTGCTTGAACCCGGGCGTTGCACTCGCCACTACCGGGCTGCACTTCATGGCCTATGTTGATGATGGCCAACTAATGCCTCCAACTGGGGCTGAGGATTCTTCTGTGCTGGCCATCGTGGATCCCATTCCCGGAGAGGAAGCAACCTCCACTGCACCAACTATTGATGTTCCCCCCGGCGACCAGCCACCTTCTGCAAAGGAATGAAGGGCCGGAATGTCGGTTTAACTTTGTATTATTTTTGTTTTATCGGGATGAGTCTGGAACATCTTTACTATTTTTAATGTTAGGCCCTGAGCCTGGAACATATATATTTTAACCAATACTTTATCATATGATATCCGAGTTCAAGCTACCCGGGCAATTGGTTTCTTATACGCGCGCCTGTGGTTCCAACGACCAAATATTATATGCATATTTTATTCCTAAGACTTAGATTTTCACAATGAAAAACTTCGTGGAGGGTTACCCCTTGTTTACCGATTTGATCAGAACCGGCCAGCGTATCATTCAATGCTCTAAAATCTATTCCGATAACGTTTTAAGAAAAACATACGAATCACGATTTACTAGGATTCATACTTTACATAAAACACAATGATATTGAATAACCTCCTTTATTAAAATTCACACCGTTGCATTACAATAAATTTATTTTAAATGAGAACCATATGTTCCGAGTTGAACAACCCTTCTCGGTTCATACTCTCAACAATAAAACATTTATAATCTACAATGGTAGTACACAATTCATACTGGTGATCTCAATGACAGAGAACCATATGTACCCGGAATATGACCTCCAAATTCATACTCTCAATAAAAGAGAAACCCACCAGATTCAACTAGAATGCGTGATCTCAATGAAGGAGAACCATATGTACCCGGTGAAACAATCTCCGAGTTCATACTCTCAATAAAAAAGAAACCCGCATCTTTTACAATATCCTGCCAGGCATTAACTATAATATTTTTTAAGCTTGTCTGCGTTCCATGTTAGTTTAATTTTGTCGCCTTCTAGAGTCTCCAGCATGTAAGCCCCTTGGCCGAGTTTCTGAGCTATCTAATATGGTCCTTCCCAATTAACAGCAAATTTTCCATCCCGGGCATTTTTATTTCCGACGTCCGCTCTTCGTAAAACTAACTTGGCTTGCTCGAACTGGCGCGGGACCACTTTCTTGTTGTATGCGAGCGCTGCCTGTCGCTTGGCCCTAATATCTCGCGCATGAGCTACTACCCGAACTTCATCTACCAGTGCTGATTCTATCTCCAGCGATTCTCTATTCGCCTCCTCACCTCTGTGCAACACCTGTTCTCGGCGCCATGATGGTTGTCCGACTTCCACTGGAATCATGGCCTCACAACCGTACGTCATACGGAACGGAGTTTCGCCTGTTGATGTTTGGACGGTAGTCCAAATTCCCCATATGGCATAGTATAGTTGCTCCACCCAATCTGACCCGGCATCAAGCATCCTCTTTCGCAACGCATCCAAAATTATTTTGTTCGCAGCCTCGGCCTGTCCGTTAGATTGAGGGTGTTCTACGGAGGCAAACTTATGTCGAACATGGAACCCAGACATCATCTGCTGGAACCCCTTGTCAGTAAATTGGGTGTCGTTGTCGGTAATGACTTCTCCCAGAATTCCGAACCTGGCAACAATGTTCCTTTCGAAAAATCGCTGAACCTGTACCGAGGTGATTGAAGCTAATGGTGTGGCTTCAATCCATTTGGTGAAATAATCCACTACAACTATCAACCACCTGAGCTGCCCGACTGCCTGCTTGAACGGTCCCAACAAGTCCATTCCCTACTTGAAGAACGGCCAAGGCACCGATATGCACTGCAATTCCTCTGGTGGAGATAGTATCCGCGCCCCGTGCTTCTGACAACTCTCACATCTTCGGACATGTGCTATTGCATCTGCTCCCATGGTCGGCCAGTAATATCCGGCCCGGAGAGCTTTTCTTGCTAATGTTCTCGCCCCCATGTGTTGTCCATTAATACTTTCATGTATTTCAGACAAAACATAGTCAACCCGGTCCGTTTTCACACAAACCAACAATGGGCTATGCAGCCCTCGTCGGTATAATTCATTATTGACAATTGTATACATAGATGTGGTTCGTATCAACTTCCTGGCCTCTAACCCGTCATCCAGAAACATTCCCTTCTCCAAGTAATCAACTATTGGTCACCTCCAATCTTGTTCTGTTGTGACCATGATTATGCAAGACGGCTGTAGCATTTGTTGTTGAACCACAGTTCGGTTATTTCCAGGACTCTTGGTACTGGCTAACTTTGATAAGATGTCGGCCCTGGTATTAACTTCCCTAGGAATATGATTAACCTCCACCTCGTCAAATTCGGCTATGATCTCTTTTACTCGACCTAAATATTTTGACAACAGGGGCCCCTTTACTTGATAACGACCATCTATTTAGGTCGCCACCAACTGTGAATCTGTGAACACCTTCACCCTTCCGGCCTCCTATTCCTTCACCTGCGTTAACCCGACAATTAATGCTTCGTACTCGGCCTGATTATTCGACGTTGGAAAATTGAGCTGCAGTGAGAACTCCGTAACTACCCCATCCGAGTTCTCAATTATGATCCCGGCACCGCTTCCTTTCTTGTTAGATGAGCCGTCCACGTATAACTTCCACCAGTCTCCTGATCCCGAAGAGTGAGGAGTAAGCTCCCTCACGAAGTCCGCCAATGCCTGGGATTTAATAGCATGCCGAGCCTCAAATTTTAAATCGAACTCGGACAATTGAATTGCCCAATTAGTCATCCTTCCTGCTAAGTCTGGCTTGTGAAGCACCTGCCTGATTGGTTGATTCGTCCTTATAACAATGGTGTGGCTCTGAAAATATGGTCGTAACTTCTTGGCTGCTGTGATCAGTGCGAATGCCAACTTCTCTAGTTTTTGGTATTGCAACTCGAAGTCGCACAAAGCCCGGCTTACAAAGTATATTGGCTTCTGGGCTGCGTCAACCTCCCGTACCAACACGGCGCTGACGGCCTCTTCGTCTACTGACAAGTACAGGATCAACACTTCTCCTGGTTCCAGCTTTGACAAAACAGGGGGGATGCTAAGGACTTTTTCATCTCGGCGAACGCAGCTTCACACTCCGTGTTCCACTTTATTACGGCTTGTTTCTTCAACATCTTGAAAAAGGGAAGGGCTTTTTCTGCCGACTTCGGCATGGAGCCAATAAATGTCGTCTTCTCCTGATCTTCCGGGTGCATTGCAATTTGATTGTATCCGAAAAATGCGTCCATGAATGACAGGACCTTGAACCCAGAGGAGTTATCCACTAATTGGTCTGTGTTCGGCATAGGGTACGCATCCTTTGGGCATGTCTTGTTCAAGTCTGTGTAGTCCGTGCATACTCTCCACTTTCCGTTCGGTTTACGAACCATCACAACATTTGAAAGCCAGGTGGTATATTGAATCTCCCATATGAACCCGGCCTGTAGCAATTCCTCAATGTGAGCCCGCAATGCCTGAGTTCTTTCTGGTCCCAACTTCCGCTTCTTCTGTTGTACCGGCTTTGATCCCGGATACATGGATAATCTATGACAGCAAAATTCAGGATCTATTTCGACTATCTCAAACGCCTTCCATGCGAACACATCTCGGTTTTTCTTAAGACATTGGATAAGCGCCTCCCTTTGTCCGGCTTCCATTACTCGTCCTATGTTGGTAACTTGACCAGCTTGATCACCTATCTGGACTTGGTTCACTTCTTCTATCAGCTCTGGCCTCCATTCATCTGATGCTTCTCGCATGTCCAGCTCGACCATGTTCACTGGTCGTATTCGACCATTGTTGTCGTTTGCGGCATCCCGAGTTCTGACAGCGTCTCGAGATAATGGCAATGATTTGCTTTCACTTTCCCGGACTGTCATAATAACATTGCCGAGAATCCTTCTGATCTCCACATACAGTAACTACCTGACCATTGTCGGCCACAAATTTAAGCTTCTGATGTTTCATAGACATCATAATATCCCATCTATGAATGGTGGGTCTTTCCAATATCATATTATACTGGGAGGGGAAGTCGGCCACCACAAACTTCACCCTTTCTGACTTGAAAGCTTCCCTCGTTCCTAAAGTCAATCGTAAGTAAATGGCTCCCTTAACATTCATGTTTTCGCCATTAAAACTGATTAGCATGGTTTTACACGGTTTCAAATCCTCGACATCCAGGTTCATCTTTTTGAACGCGCTCCATAGAATTATGTCGGCGGAACTCCCATTATCTACGAACATCTTCTTAACCCGGCAGTTGCCTACCGTTCCCGTGACAACCAGTCCGTCCTCGTGCCCCGGCACTACTCCTTCCATATCCTGCTTCGTAAAATACAAAAGTGGAGGTTCCTTGTCCCCTTCCCAATCTTTAAACTTCGGCTGTGCTCGGACCGACAACACCTCCTTCAGATACTTCTTTCTCTAATTAGCCGTGTCGCCTCTACCTCCCATGGCCCCGAAATCACATTACATTCAAATTCAGGTTCCGGGAATATGTCATCTTCTTCTCGCGACTTCTTTCTTTCATCCTTCTCGTGCTGAAACTCGTCTCCTTTGCGTTTATTTTTCTGTCCTTGTGTTTTGATCACATATTGCCTTAATCTTCCTTTTCGGATGAACTTCTCAATTGCATCTCGTAAATCCCAGCACTGATCCGTGGTGTGCCCGGGTCCATTATGGAATTCGCAAAATCGTGACTTATCTAACCCGGCCTTATTAAATATAGGACAAGGTCGTTCTATCTTCTTCATATCAGTTAAGGCTACCTCCTTCCAAATCTGAGAGCGGGAGACGTTCAACGGAGTGTACTTCTCATATTTGTTCTCATATCTGCCCGGCCTGAACTTCCCATCATTGTTCCGGGCTCAATTCTCGGCATGTCCCTTATTCTTTGGGGGCGGACTCCTTCTTCTAGGGCTCCGCTCCTTCTCTCGCCTTGGGTTATTTGCAATCTCCATCTGCTCTAACTCCAGGTATTTCTTGGATCGGGCACGAAATTCCATCAGTGATCTCACAGGGTCTTTGTAAATGGACTTAGCGAATCTTGAAGACCCATTCAACCCGGCAGAGATCAAATAAACATGAACTTTCTCCTCTAACTCCTGTACCTGTAATGCTGCTTCTTTAAATCGGTCCAGATAACTTTGCAGCGTCTCCCCGGGTAATTGCTTTATTTTCCCCAAGGTAAACTCTGACTTTGGCTGCTTCTTACTGGTCTCGAAATTCAACAAGAATTTCTGCCCGAAATCCTCGAAATTCCGAATCGACCTCAGCGGCAGCGTATGAAACCAAGTCTGTGCCGGTCCCGCCAATGTAGTAACAAAAATCCTTGAGATAATCGGCTCGTCAATGCCCCGGACACACATTTGCAAATCGAACTAGTCAATGTGCACTTGTGGATCTTGGGTTCCATCATATTTTGACAGGAATGACCCGTCAAAATCATCCAAATATCGAGTATTCACAATCTCGTCCACAAAAGGGATGTTGTTTTGTTGTCCCCGACTATACTTTCTATGATAGACCGGTCCCTCCTTTCCCCGAGTATCTGACTCCCCATCTAAGCCAGGGAAAGTCGGTCTTTGGTTGACTTGCGGAGCTTCCAAATTCTCTACCCGGCTACGAACGTTTTCGTCATTCCTGACCCCGTCTCCCAGCGGCTCATGAACTCGGATCCGATCGCGAGGTGGCCCTTCACTTCGTATTTGGTCTCCCGGCTGCTCGGCATTCCTTGATCGACTCAAGGGTATCCCCGAATCTTGTGCTGTAGGTAATGACTCCTCTTCATGGTTCAAAACATCCACCCGTTCTACCGTAACTTGTAATCTCTGTTCCAACTGTGCCATCCTCTGGGTCTAGACACGTCTCCACTCTTCATTACGCTCCTCCATCTGACAAGTTATATTCCGGATATCCTCCTGTCTCTGAAGAGTTTGTCTTCTCTCCATGCTTTCAATTCGACTTAAAATCGAATTGAGAGCATTACTGACAAACCGTTCTCCCAACTCCTCCTCCTGCACCATCCTTCGCGCCGGAGCCTCCCTCCGTTGCTCAGTCGGGACGAGAGAAGAAGCCGCGTCCGAAACGGCTTCCGTAACATGTACTTCTTCACGCTGCACCACATTTCGATTCTACGGTATGAATATCTCCCTGTTTGGCATCTTGGAACGTGGCACTGACTGACTATTTCTTGTATTCACCATTGCTGAATCGTGGGACTCAAATTTTATCGTTCCACACAGACGACGCCAATGTTATGTATATTTCCATAACACAAATGTACAACACTGACGTGCTGGATGTTTGCTATTGGATCAATTCAAACTCTGCAACCTCAAGAGTATCAATGGAGAATGATACCTTGAAGCAAACGATCACACAGAAATATCACCAATGGACGTGGGGTGTGTGCTCTGTGTAATTAAAGAGGATAGAGTCAGAATGTGTGTACCTTTTTAGCTGTAACCTCTTTATATTTATAGGCAATTTAACTGGCAGTTATTATGCGCCCCACTCTCCGGGAATATCGGTCTCCACCTCCACATCTAAACTACTCTTATTGACTTGATCAAAGTCCAGGTTCAATGAACCAACTAAATGCACAATCCTTAAATAATAATTAGGCCTTATAATTAGGCCCACATTATCATTCTCATAACACAAAGACTAAAATTTCATTCCTGAATGTCATATAGGTTCTTTCAATAAGTAATCGATAAAAGTTAACACTTTCAAATACTAAAATTTGAATTTTTATTTTTTAAAACGAAATTATCAACATTCTACACATTTAATTATTTATCCTTATTACTATAAAGATTTTATTTGATATAAATGCATTTAAAGCTCAAGCTAATAACTTCTTGTTAAACCGAAATAACACGTCTACACTGGCAAATACATACGTTCGGCGGCAAAGGCATCCAATTTCTTGATATAAATTTCATTTTCATGGACTGAACCTGCACCCAGCACTAGCTGCCCACTAAGAGCAGTGGACGTATTCATCTTTTTGAGTATTTGTTTGCCTAATGTGTCCATCCATGACACTGCAATCTAGATTAGAAATTAAAAACTACCACGCACACCATTCCACTTGACGTATTATAACAGGATGATAAGGATTAATGTTAAATTATCTATTTATAATATATAAATTTTGAAACAGAGTCTTCCACTATCATGTTAACTTATTATAAATTGTCGAATCATCTTATTCGCTTACGTGTCAATGTATAATGAGCTCTAAATTTTAATATATTTCTACTTGACTGAAAACTCCAAAAAATTTACTCCTCCCATTACCAATTTAGACCTAAATTTCATTCTTTCCTTTCCTTAATATTCTAAACTACAATAATTTTCATGATTCACAAAAACTATCATGACAAACAACAACAATTTTCATAAGAAATTCCAGCCGCAGATTATATTCATTGTTTCTTATTTCACTCTACAATTTCACTCTTATCTCTCTTATTTTTCCAATTTCACTCCGTTAGTTTTTTTCTAATATTCTAAAACACAACTTTCATCAATCATGGAAATTATCATCACAAACAACAACTCTCATCAGAAATTACAGCAGCAGGTGATATTCGTTTTATCCTATTTCACTACAATTTCACTCCTATCTCTTATTTTTCCAATTCCACTTCGTAAGTTTTTTCTAATCCATTGTGGTGGGTTCAAAGTGGCATAGATGCAGGTAATATATACTTTTTTGTCAGTGTATGTTTGTGCTAATTGGAAGCATGTTATACTTTTTTTTATCCTTTCATAATTATAATTATAAGACTCATTATTTTTTTACATCTATATATTTTGAGCCCTATTGCGTCAACAGTTTATTAAATTAAAAAAATCCCTTATTACCATAACTATAACAATTCTCTTATTTTCAAATATTTAACACCTTATTTACCAATTCAATTCATATAATAATTATATTTTTACGCTTTAGTGCAAAATTATTCTTTTCTAATATTTAGATTTAAAATATTTATATACTATTTTCATTTTTACAATAACTAATGTTTTAATCACATTGAAATTTATTTATTACAATATAATTGCTATAATTGAAACTATAATAAGACTATAATAAGGTCTATTAATTACAAATAATTAATATTCAAGTGCCAGTTTAATACAATTTAGTATTATACTAATAACAAAAATGTAACGACATCATCAATCTAAAATTTAAATTATTAATTAGTACTAATTAGGAAGAGTGTTACTTTCAAATCCAATCCTCGGATGAGTTCATTAAGGAATGGGATTTTGACGTTCATTTGATATAGTTTCATATTACTATGAGCAACAAATGAAAGTAAAATTTGTATTACCTCTGGACAAGCCCCTTGGAGAGTAGGTTTCCTTATAATCTAAAATCTTCTTGTTGTGAGTAACATTTGACAACTAACATTGTTTTGTTTCTCATGACCTTACCGTGCTCATCCAACTTGTTACGAAAGATCCACTTGGCTCCAACAACTTCCTTGTCCTTCGGTAGCTCTACTAACTTCAAACGTCATTCTTTTGGAATTGGTTGAGCTACTCTTGCATAGCCTTCACCTATCTCCTCTTTCAATGGACTTATCCAAGAGGAAGTTTATGTTAAACAACTTCTTTAGTTTGAGAGTGACATTCTTCCTAACCATGTTTTCAACCTTACTTTCATTAGGAAGAATACTCAACTTCTTTGGATAAATAACTACCTTGAAGACTACAACATCTATGAGAGTAAAATTTCTAGTTCTATGATAATAAAGTTGTAATTAGTCTTTCGAAAAACCCTACATTACATTTAAGGGGAAAACATATAGAAATTAAACATCATTTTATAAGAGACCACGTTCAGAAAGGATAGTGAATTTACAATTTGTATCCACTAATGATCAACTTGCTAACATATTCACAAAAACCCCTTACTGAAGAAAGGTTGACTCTGCTAAGAAGCCAACTATGAATGAACTTTATAAAAGATTAACTTAATATCTATATGTCTCCCACTGTCACTTAACGTCCAAATGATCCATCGTCCAATGACTCTAAGGAGACATATGTGCATCATCGTCCAACGTACGGATGCACATATGTAATTTGCATTAACTTAGTAAAACACAACGTTTTGGTAAGAGAACGTTGTAGTGCTTTTTGTTGGGTCACTTGGGTGACGGGCCTAATGATTTTTTCTCAAAAGCCCACACAAAACCCTAAACAAAACCCTTAAAAGGCATTTTCCTTCTCTCAAAACCACCTTTCACTTTCAAACACTCTACCACTCAAACCCTAACCAAGAAAACCTCATCTATGTCCTCTAAACGCATACATGAAGAAACCTACATTCCTAATATGGAGATTACCACTATCCACATTGATGATGAACCAAGCATCCGTGTTGAACACTTCTTCGACATCAATGAGTTAGAGAAAGTCACTCTCAAGCTTAACAAGACTCTAATGCTTTGTGCGGCAAGGATGTACTTCAACGAGCCTTAACTTATCTATGCAGAGCTCATAAGGATGTTTTGGAGAAACTAAGTTCTTAGACAACAGAGTCATTGTGTCCAAGGTTCTAGTGGTTATTGTCACTTTATCAAGCGATTCCATTGCTAAGGCTACTGAATGTCTATGTGAAGGCAACACCTACCATGTCCAAGGTTCTAGTGGTTATTGTCACTTTATCAAGCGATTCCATCGCTAAGGCTATTGAATGTCTATGTGAAGGCAACACCTACCATGAAGGTCAGGAAAAGACTTTTGACACACATGTTTCAAGAGCTCTCAACAAGGAAAACACAAAAAAAGTTGGTAACCATAAAACAATTGTGTACAATTTGAGTGAAATGGCTAAGATATGGGCCAACATTCTCAACAAAGCATCCTCCACAAGGTTGGTTAAAAAAAACTACACTTTTTGACTTGCACAAATTTGTATAGGCATGGCAACGGAGCAGGGCGGGGGCGAGTATTGTATTTTCCACCCTCGCCCCCGACTTTATAACCGATCCCCAACCCCGCCCCTGATCCCCGTCAGAGTTAAAAATACATACTCATCCTCATCCCCGTTGGGGGTTGGGTTTCACTGCCCGCCCTGCCCCATCCTCGATAATATTGTTTAAAATTAAGAAAAACTAGAAAAATACTATAACTTTTGTTATTGAAAAAATGGGGCGAAAAGGCTAGTTATGTAACAAAAAAAAAAAAAACAAAGCCAAATTCAAAATATGGGATCATAATTTAAAAAATTACAAAACCAAATCAATCAATTCACTTAAAATCATAAAATCTAGGTATAACAACATTACTAAGCAAAAGAGTCTTTGTTCATTTTCATTTGGTAATCAAAAACTAAGTCATAACACAATTGTTGAATGCACCTCACTTGATTAAAAGAGTCATGTTCATACAATTTTTTATAAAAATACTCAAGCAACTCCATCTTGTACCTAGGATCTAAAACAGTGGCAACTCCTATCACATTATGAATCACACCTCAATATTTTTCAAATTTGATCATCATATTTTTTTCCATTCGTTGAATCATTGGGTTAGGAGAAGTAATCCATTGTTTATTGCCAACTTAATCTCACATATATTTTAAAAATACAAATTAGCAGTTGAATGTTTAGTAAAAGAAAATAATTCAGTGATAGTATTGAATAACTTCAATCTCCTACGCACATCCTTTGCAAACTGTCATTGTAAAGTACTTGGCAAAAAAGTATATTGATACTCTCGTTACTTTAATTGACAAAATACATCCTCATATCCTATGGCAATTTCAAGCATTTTGTAAGTTGAGTTCCACCTAGTTGGACAATCTAAGACCAAATTTTTAGTGTAAGGGATTCTCAATTGTTTAGCTGTATGCTTAAATTCTTTTTTCCTCTTAGGTGCTACTGTCCAATATGCCACACTATATCGAATCTTTTCTACACCTTCTTTCACCACTTCCAACCCATCTTTTACTATCAAATTAAGGATGTGTGCACAACAACACATGTGAAGTAAAGACTCATCCTTAAGCAAACTAACTATGTGCAATTTATCCTTAATTTTATCAATCATAGCATCATTTATGGTACAATTATCTAGAGTTATAATGGACAACTTTGTGTCAATATTCAAATCCATCAAACAGTCAGTCAATATATTACAAAGTCTATCACTTGTATGAGGAACAAGAACATAAATGAACCTAACATAAATAGAGAGATATAATATAAAAACAACCAAAAAAAAAAGAAATATAATAGAATTGTATTCAATCATTTTATAAAATAAAAGGCCTAACAATATAAAAAGTTCAAATCATTTTATTACCTTAAGATCTGACTTTGTAAGTTCCAACACCCATCAATGTAATGAGTTGTAATAGTCATATACCCCTCTTCTGATTGGTTGAAGTCCACATGTTGATGTGATGACCACTCTTCCATCAAGGCTATCCAACAACTTCAAACATGTTGCTTGTTCATTCTCATAGATTTTCATTATCTCCTTCTTAATTGTGTTTCTAGTAGGAACTTGAAACACAAGTTGGAGGGCAGCAAAGTATCTCTTAAAGCCAAGGTGATCCAAAATTGATAGTGGATACTCAAGCATAATAATTGATTTTGCTAGCTCTCTCCTTGCACATTCTGCATCATAAATTCCTGCACACAACTCTTGCTTTCCTTGCACGACATTAGCTGCAAGAAATGTTTGGCCCTTCATCCCTTTCTTAAAATTCTTGTATTGAACACAAATCTCATTATGTTGCCACAAATGCTTGGTTCCATTTTTTGATTTGCCACCAAGAAGTTTCTTACAATACTTGCATCAACCTTGTCCACACCATTGACTTTAATTTTTTGAAAATGTTGCCAAATCTTACTTTTCAGCCTAGTGGATACTCCTTGTGTCTCCACATTATTAACTTCATTTTCATGAGGTGAAGGAGTAGGATCAACTTGAATAGGTAATGGAGTCTGATCAATTGGTGAAGGAATAGGAGAAACTCCTTCCAGTGAAAAACTAATATCTTTCATTACTTTCTTGAAAAGAAAAAAACAAACACTAATTAGTATAAACTTATTTCACTCCAACTAATTTCATTCTAATAAATCTTAAAATGAAAAAAAAATTAGCAATTAAAATAGAATAATGAACATACCAAACCGAGGCCAAATGCACCAATTAACAAGGAATTAATTGGAAAAAATTGTTCTTACATTTTCAGAAATTTACTTATTTCTTCTTGAATATGTATGTAACTAAATATTCCTATTTGATTTGGATATAGTTACATGATTGCATTCAATTTCATAAAATAAGTAACTATGACTCTTTATACACATAATAAGAAAAAGAAAAATGACAACAACCATCCACAGAGTAATGAATCAAGTTCACAAGAAACAAAACTAATTTGAGGGATGGCTAGCATTATGTCATTGATTGATAGGTGATAACTCATAAAGGTGCATATGAATATATTATTACTATTAACTAAACATGAATTTGGAATTGTATTTTGTTTTGTAAATATGTTCATGAGTGAGTAATAGCTGAACTATACAGTATTATCCTTAGATATTGTTTCGTGAATGCAAGCCTCTCCCAGTTTTGTAAAACAACTTAGATATGAAACATCATTTGTCTACATGTTCAGAACGTCAAAATTCAGACTTGTAGAATCATGCAGTCCAATGGAATAATAGTTTGTTTGATGTCTACTATTAAAATTAGGGATGAGTCATTTTGATTAGTATTTGATAGTCTTTCCCTATAAGGCTATAATTCATTATGATAATGATATCTCTAAGTTGGGTACAACACAAAATTAATTGAAGGACGCTAGTATAGTGAATTGATGAAACTGATGGTAAAAAAAATGGTTGAACAGAATATTCTGAACTGGCAATTTGAAAAGAAAATTGATAGGAAAGCCCATGGCCCGACACGATTTGGTTGGCTTAGGAGTTGTGTTTGTCTGAAGACAACAAGTGGGCAATAGTACTTCATCGGATGCAACTATTAGTGTAAGTTATCTAAAAGATAATTAGTGACTTGGTGTATACTTAATTATATTAATAATCTCTTATGGAGTTTGTACTGAAAACACAAAAATTCAATAAAGTAAAAGTGTGATTTTATATGTCGGCATTTGTGATATGCATGTAAATATTAATCAAGGAAAAACACAGAATTTTACTTGTAAAATTTGAAACCCTTTGATTAAATATTTTGTAGATCAAGAATCCCAATCAACTTTTCATTCCCTATCTCTCTTCCTTTGAAAGAACTAAAGATAAAAAGGATTAAATGTTAATTTCTGAAATTTTTATAAGATAAAGAGAATAGAAGACAGAACACAAATAAAAATAACTATTTGATAATAAAACTCTTATTGTTGTTAGGATGTTAAAATGAACTGGCTTTATTTTAAAAATGAAGCAAAGATATTGTCACAAAACAAGTACACATGAGCTTTCCCAATGTGGAATTTCAGTGTGTCAACCTAAAAACAGACTTTTGAGCATATATAGGCCTCTCCAAAGTTGTTTCGGCAAACAAAAAAAAAATGGGAAAAATGTACAATTTGGTATATGATGATGGAACAAACCACAAGGTGTAACACCCCAATCTTTTAAATAGGGAATTAAGAAAATGCGTTAAGATGATTAGAAAAATTTTAATTCATTACGATGGAGGATAGATGCAAGCAGGATTTAAATACTTCAAGATTACATCAAAACCAACATTAGAATCATGAAAAAGGCTTCAAAAATGATGATTGGTCTGTAATAATCGATTACCAGAAGTTTGTAA
>PYAF01000233.1:155752-215346 GCA_007407185.1 Glycine tomentella
GACATGTAAAATAAATGGACAGTATGATACGTGTGAACGTTATAACGTATAACCTATTATAATTTCTAAACTCGTTTTTAAAATCCACTAAGATTTATTGGAACTTTTATGTTAGTTGAGAAATTTTCATTTGAACCTTCATTCCTAAAATTGTGGTAAAAACGACCGAGAGTGGTTGGAGTGATTTACTTTCAAAAAAATTTTTGACAAATAAAAATAAATACGTAAATAAAAGCAAAGTAGAAGCGGTGGTTACACAAGGAGGATTGGAAAGTAAGAAAGATCAAACTATGAGTGGCACACCAAATAGGTTTTTACATTCTGGGAACTAATTTTAGCCTTAAGTTATGGAAAGTAGTTATAAAGTATAAATCTCATAAAGTAAAACAGATAAAATACTTCTATAATGCATAACAATGGGTAAAAGTACAGTACCTTGCAATTGTCCTGTCCAGTATATATACAATAAATTTTGAATCAATAAACAAAATAAAGTATAGTCAGGTCAACATCAACATCAACAACACCTTTAACCCAAGTTAATTGGGGTCGGTGATAGATGAACCCAATGATAAATCAGAAATGAGACAAAGAAAGAGAAAGGGATAGGGGAAAAAAAAAGTGAAAATAAGAGAAAAAAAAGCTAAAATAAAAGAGGCGTGAAAGGAAGAAGGGAGAAAAAAAGAGAAAAAGAACTAAAATAAAGAAATGATCGGAACATAGAACTACTAATTAGGTCTTATTTAACTACCTTTCCCCAGGTAGGTTTTGGTCGACCTCCTCTCTTTGTGTCGAGCTCTTGGTAACAAACCCTTATTCTTACGGGAGCATCCAGTGGTCGTCTCGTATTGTGGCCAAACCATCTCAATCTATGCTCCCTCATGTTTTCACATACCGGTACCACTGATACCTTTCATCGAATATCCTCATTTCTTATCTTATCTATCTTCGTATATCCACACATCCACCTTAACATCTTCATTTCTGCTACACCTATTTTATTCTCATGTTTCCCATGTGTTGTCCAGCATTCTGCTCCATATAGCATTGCCGGTTTTACAATTATTCTATAGAATTTTCCTTTTAGCTTAAGGGAAATTTTGCGGTCATACAAAAATCTCGATGCACTCCGCCATTTCATCCACCTTGCTCTAATTCTATGATTTACATTCTCATCAATCTCACCACCTTTTTGCAACATTGATCCCAAGTATCTAAAAACATCTTTCTTGGGTACCTCTTGACCAAGTAGATTCACTGTGTCTTGATCACCATCTCTTACCTGCGAAAACTCACACTTCATATACTCCATTTGCTCTTACTTATCGTGAATCCTTTAGACTCCAAAGTGTTTCTCCACAATTCCAATTTCCTATTAATATCATCTTTGGTGTCATCAATAAGCACAATATCATTTGTAAAAAGCATACAACACGATACTTCCTCTTGAATATCTTTCATTAGTTCATCCATCACTAAGACAAAGAGATAAGGACTAAGAGCTGAACCTTGATAAACACCTATCGTGAAAGGGAAATACCTTGATGTTCTATTGCAAGCTTTCAGACATGTGGTAGTCCCATCATACATATCCTTGATTGTATTAACATACTTTAATGCTACCTTTTTCTTCTCAAGAGTCTACCAGAAGACTTCTCTTGGGACTCTATCATTTGCTTTCTCAAAATCTATGAACAACATATGTAAGTCTTTCTTCTTTTCCCTATACCTTTCCATTAATTGTCTCATCAAGAAAATAACTTCCATGGTACATCTTCTTGGCATAAATCCAAATTGATTTATAGAAACCTTGGTCTCCCTCCTTAAGCGATGTTCGATAACTCTCTCCCACAACTTCATAATATGACTCATGAGCTTGATGTCTCTATAGTTTGAACAATTCTAGATATTTCTCTTGTTTTTGTAAATAGGTAGTATCCTCCAAGCATCCAACATCTTATTTGTTTGAAGAATCCTATTAAAAATATTGGTCAACCATTTTATTGTCACATCTCTCAAGCATTTCCACACTTCAATAGGGAGGTCATCAGGTCCCAAAGCTTTATAATTCTTCATCCTCTTTAAAGCCTCCTTAACTTCATGTATATTAATTCTGCGCACAAATATTCTATTTAGGTCATAAAAAATGTCCTCCAAATCAACCTCACTCTTGTCGCCATTCCCATTAAAAAATTTGTTAAAATAATTTAGTCATCTTTCACTTACATCTTCATAACTTACATCTTCATCCCTTACTAGAAGAAAGAAAAAAAAAGGGGGGGAATGGGGGAAGAGGGAGCATCTGATGGGGTTTGGGAGGGGGGGGGGGGGGAAAAAAAAAAAGGGGGGGGGGGGGGAAGAAGAAAAAAGAATAGAAAGAAAAAAAGGGGGAGAGGAACGTGTGTGGTGGGTTGGAGGAGAAGGAAAAAAGAAAAAGAAAAAGAAAAAGAGGAGAAAGGTACTGGAAGAAGAAAAAAAATGAAAATTAAAAAAGAAAAGAATTTTTTTAAAATTAATGTCTTGTATTATTTTTATTATCAATTTTATGTGTTTTTCATTTAATTATCTTTTAGTTATAAATAAAAATTATTTAAATTTTATCATTTTTTTAATATTTATATTTTTCTATGTTTATTAATTAAAATTAATTACTTAATTAATTTAATTTAATTTAATTAAAATTTAAATATTTAAAAGTAGGATCCATGTGGTACCCATTAAAAATTATTTAAGATCTCAATTTGAGATCTACCACTAAAGGAAAAAATATCACATATCTTAAGAGATCTTCAATCCTACGTGACACTGTAGAGTCCACCATAAAGTGAGCTAACATTCCAAATTAGGATCTACCACTAAAGGTGCTCTTAAGCGCCTAATTCAGGAATTCTCTCTTTCAATCAACAAAATTACTCCCTCCCTCATTCTTCCCACGATCCTTTCATTCATACATTTCATTTCCCTCTATTCTCTTTCACTAAATGTTATTCTATCCCCAATTCCCTCTTTTCTTTCAGTTTCAACACTCCCTCTCATCTCTTTCCACACTCATCTTTTTCAGCTTCAGCACACATTTTTTGCTTAATTATGTCTTTCAAGTGTCATTCCGATTTATGTTAGTATATGCACATATATATATATATATATATATATGATTATGTGATATATCTGAATTTTATAAATTTTGTAGGTACTTACAATCTGTGTTACGATCCCCTCCTTTAGGATCCATACTCCCCTTCCCAATATATACAATTATATGTGATATATGTGAGTTTCATAAATTTTGTAGGATCTTACAATCCGTGCTACAATCCCCTGATTTACGATCCATACTCCCTTGCATATGCAAAGAGACTGTTTCGGAATTCGAACCCATGTTGATACACTAATCAACATATGTCAATCCACTAATCAATCTATGTCAATGGATCAATTATCAAATTCTTATAGTTATGCATGTGTTAAAATATGAGCACAAAAGCATCAGACACTTTTCCTATATGGTAACATACAGAAATGTGGGAGTAAAACTAACAAATATAAAACATGGTTATATATCCAGAACATGAAAACCTACATAACAGGTCAAATTGAAAAGAAGAGAAAAAGTATGCATAATTGCTCAAAAACAGATATATAGATTCAGAAGCATAGAAATTGTTTACCATCACTCGTAATAGCTCAGATCAAGTGTTTGGATTACATATTCCGTTTCATTCTAACACCAAAATCTCAAACCAACAGAGTTCAAACTATTATAAGCAGTAAGATAACATGATCTTATAAACCTCAAATAAATAACTCAAACAATAGCACCAATATTTCATTGTAAATACCTCAAAACAAAACAAATTTCTGACAAAAAAAAAGACTAATTTAGGTCCCTGACACTGAGTCAAAATAGCAACAATGGATAGCGACGGGAACACACATCAGCTTCAATTAAGCATCACCATACATTAGAAAAAGTGCAAGCAAAAATCTCGAAGAAAGCTTATGTCTTTTTCAAACATTAACCCCAATTTAAAACAACATATTTAAAAAAATTAAACAAAAACCAAACTTTCAAAACCAAAATCTATAAAACACAAAATTAAAAAACTGGAAAACAAAAATTAGATAACTCAATCCCTTAAATGTTCATTAATGATTGTGATCATACCCACAAATCATTACAGGTCTGTAGGCTTATCACAGTTGAAAACAGTGCAACAGTAACTCAATCAACCAGAAAATGCAAACCCACAACAAAATACCACCAACCTTGATGTTTCTATTAAGAAACAAACCTTCCCTCCACTTGATTATTGTTGAGCCTACTAAGTGTGGAACAGAAACTAAGGACGACATCATCAGTATGGAAAATTTATTCTCATCCACAGAATGTTTGCTATGTAGGAAGGTGTCCTAAGATTTTTCCAAATTCATCACATGATGTTAGCAATGAGAATAAAGGGAACTTCTAAGCAAATAATCATATGTCAATGCACTAATCCACTAATCAATCTATGGCAAGGGTCAATTAACATTCTTATAGCTATGCCTGCGTTAACATATGAACACAAAAGCATCAAGCACATTTCCTAAGTCGGAACATACAGATATCTGGAAGTAAAACTAAACAAGATAACCTAACCCATACAAAAAACGACAACAAAAAATGGTTATAGCAGAAAATGAAAACCTACCGAACAGGCCCAATTGATTTTAAAAGAAAAAAAGTAAACTTAATTGCTCACAAAAAGAAAAGTAATTTCAGAAGCAAAGAAATTGTTTACCATCACTCGTAATAACGCAAATAAAGTGTTGGATTGTATATTCAGCTTTACCCCAACCCACCAAAATCGCAAACCAACATAGATCTCAAACTATTATAAGCAGTAAGAAAACATGATCTTAAATAAAAATGGCTCAACCCGATGGCATAAAAACAATAACATCAATATTTCATTGTACCTCAATATGAAAAACCAAATTTCTGACAACAAAAAAGAGTAATTTAGTTCCCTGACATCCAAATGCTGCTGCAACAAAATTGCACCAATGGATAGCGAGGGGAACACATGTATCGGTTTCAATTAAGCATCGCCAAACACATTGTTAAAAAGTGCAAGCAAAAATCTCAAAGAAAGCTGAAGCATTTCAACCATTAGCCCTAAAAAAAAATTAAAATTAAACAAAAACCAAAATCTAAAAGAATTTTTTTTTCTCTAAATACTGGAAAAAACAGTGGATAACTCAGTTCCTTAGATGTTCATCACAGTTGAAAATAGCGCAACCCCAGTAACTCAATCAACCAGAAAAAGCAAACCAAAAACAAATATCACCAATCTTGATGTTTATATTTAAAAACAAAGCTTCCCTCCATGAAGTGTGGAACAGAAACAAAGCACATCATCAGCATGGAAAATTTATTCTCATCCACAGCAATGTTTGTTGTATAGGAAGGTGTCCTAGGATTTTTCCAAATTCATCGCATGAAGTTAGCAATGGGAATATAGGGAGCTTCTAAGTAAATAATCATAGGACGATCCACTAATCATTAAATCAACAAACATCAATCCAATAATCAATCTATGTCAATGGGTCAATTAACAAAAGTTATGCCTATGTGGTAAGCACAAAAGCATCAAGCACTTCTCTGATGTGGGAAGATACAAAAATGTGGCAGTAAAACTAAACGAGATAACCTAACCCATACAAAAAAATAAAAATAAAAAATGGTTATATTTCCAGAACATGAAAGCCTACCTAACAAGCCCAATTGAAAAAATAGTAAACATAATTGCTCAAAAACAGATATGTAGATTCAGAAGCATCAAAATTGTATACCATCACTCATAATTGGATTATATATTCAGCTTAATCATAATCCACCAAAATCTCAAACCAACATAGTACATAAACTATCATAACCAGTAAGAAAACATGATCTAACCTAGTAAATGACTTAACCCGATGGCATAAAAACAATAACATCAATATTTCATAGTGCCTCCATGAAAAACCAAATTTCTGACAAACACAAGAGTCATTTAGTTCACTGACGTCCAAATGCTGCATCAAAATTGCAACAATAGATAGCGAGGAGAACACACATATTGGCTTCAATTAAGCATCACCAAACACATTGGAAAAAGTACAAGCAAAAATCTCAAAGAAAGCTGAAGCCTTTCAAACATTAACCCCAATTCGAAAGAACATATTTAAAAAATTAAACAACAAAAACAAAATGCAAAAGAAAAACTAAAAATCTGGAAACCAAAAAACATTGAATAACTCAACTCAGTCCCTTGGATGTTCATTAATGATTGCGATCATACCCGCAACTCATTACAGGTCTGTAGGCTCATCACAGTTGAAAATAGCACAACCCCCATAACTCAGTCGACCAGAAAATGCAAACCCACAATAAATAAATGATAACTTCAATAGAAAATTTGATTTAGTTGCTCCTGTATTCTTCCAAAACCAAAGGATTGTGGAAGAGATAAAAAAAGAACAACACAAAATCGCTATTGCTTCAAGGGAATGAATCAAATGGGAATCAAGTTAATCCACATCAACCAGATAGCGAAGCATTCTGTGAAACAAAGACTAAGGAATCATAAACCCTAATTTTGTATGACTAGTGCCCTTTTTTGGAACTCTTCCAGGGGGTAGCCCGCAAGTCTTAAGAACTGGCCAGTTTTAAGGTTGGATGAATGTTGTTTTAAGCATGTTTCCACAAAATGGTCAAACATCAGCAATGTGATAATCAGAACGAGTGTGCAACCTATCATGCAGAAGATGTAGCTCCATGTGCATTCCATTTCTCCAAATTGAACTCCTCGCCACACTTTTGTCCTTTTATTGGCTGCTGGGTGACCTGGTCAATTGTGTCAGTAGATCGAACCTATAACTTACAAAAAGCACTTGGTATTAAACAACAGTTGATAATTAGTTAGGCAGTAGGAAAATAACTGTTTATTGCAATTGAGGGGGAAGAGTGAATAAAAATACCAAGCAATCTACTAATCCACAAGAGTCAATATTGGAACTGTTGTTTATCAAAATGCCTTTGAATTTGTTGTCAGCAGAAAGCAATTAAAAAGAACAAAGAACAGTAATTCTACTGTTCCACTCCCACCAGCATAAAAATCCTCACAATTTATTGAGTTTAAATTTGATATACACTTCGAACCTCCCTAAACAAAATAAGTAAAATATTTTTTTCAAATTTCAGAGCAAGTCCTACCCTATGTTCTAAAAAAGACAAATTGAAAAAAATTGGATAAATGTTCGTCTCATGGCCAGTCCCAAATGGTAAAGGCAGCGACACTGCTCCACAAGGCGATGGAATATGAGACTGCTCCAGTGGAGATGCCACCCATGAGGGCAGTGCCTTCAACACCGTGAGCATTGATTTATGATGGTTACTTGAGAAATATGCAAACACAGTAATAAGTTTGCTCTCCACAAAGCATGAGACTCCTCAGAAATCTCCCATCAATACAATTTAACTACTAATTTTAAAAAAAATAACAGAATTCAATAATACAATAATAAATTAGAAATAAGTTGTAAATTCTGCTCAGCAACCAAATTGTCATTCTCATTAATTTGAAAATCTCTGAAGTCTGACATGTGAATTTGATTCTAATTCCTCACTGCAGAACCACAAAAACCAAAATCAAAACCTAAAAAGATAATTAACCAAAATCAATAAGGTAGGACTTGCTTTCTACACTGTCATCTAACAACACTATTACAACCACTATCTAGAAAACCTAACACATTTTCAATGTGCCAACACAGAAAATATGGAGAAGTATCATTTCTGCTGATGGTTTCATAGGAAGTCAAAACAGGGAATTTGTTCACCTGAAATTTGTCTGAAACCATGTGACGCACTTATTAAACAGGTCCAATAAATACCTCACATTTTAGTTCTGTTTCATAAACACCACTGCATAGAACCCCCAAACCTTGATAATTAAATCCCTTTTCTCTTAGCAGAAGGCCAAGATCATTGACCAAGGTTGTCAAGATCGTAATTTTAGGTAAGATCGGGAGAGGGGATGAAAGATCGTAAATCGGAGATCGTAGGATCGGATCGAGATCCTACCTATGTCAAAACTCAATACCTAAAATTCCTATATATAATCTATATGCATAAAAAAACTCAATAAATAAAGAAACAAACTTAGATTCACATATAAATTCATAAGTCATAATAATTAATAACATAACATTAATGAGTAATAAAATCTATCCTATTTAATGCAATCACATATTATAAGTAATAAAATCTATCCTATTTAATGCAATCACATATTTATGATTAATAAGTTGAAATATTCTCACTCACTAAATGGTGTCAAATTCTATTTATGAACTTATTTATTTATCATGTCTAAGTACATGCATTGAGTTGAGGAACACTGAAATTGCTACAAAGTGTGAACATTATTTGTTTCAAGAGGATAGACTATGGGCAATATAATAGTTAATAGGGAAAGATTTTTTTATATATACAAGAAACCCAGTTCCATTTCCGGATAGTCTGTGGGCTATATAATATAAGTCACGTAGTGAAGAAACAAAAGGAAAAAATATTATAAAATATCGTATAAATAGTATAACTATTACTTAAAATGATATCCTAAAAAGGAGTTGTTGCATAAATTTATCAAAGCTATTCATTCAGTTGTACTATTCCCTATTGTAATTTTTGTGTCAAAGTTTTAGCAACATATATTACAAGAAAAAGTATAAACAGTGTTCAATTTTAGTGATCAAATAATATTTATCGTCTAAAACGTGTTCTTGAAAAGAAGATTTTTTTTTTAGTGCAACTAAATTTGAAGGAAAAAATTATAGAAATATTTTAGGATTTCACCAAAGAGTTAAAGGTCATAATTATTATAATTATAAGAGGAAAAACAATAAGATTATATTTTTAGTCTTTGGGATGAATTTGATATTAGTTTTCCCAAATTTAGAAGAAATCATTTTGATATCTCAAATTTATTGATGATGAGGGACTAAAAAGAAAACAAAAATTGTTTAGTGGCAAAAACTAAAAATATTGGCGTGTGGCAAGGAGTAGTTACCTATCCACGGTCATTTTTAGTCTTCTATTCATTTCATTCTTCTCCCAACTTCCACTCTCTCCGCTTCTGCAACTCCCTCTTCCGTCAATCCCTCACACCATCTCCCAATTCCACTTTCCTCCGTCGCAAACCACTCTTCATCTTTCTTTGCAACATTATTCATTCATATACCCTTTTTCTTCCTTCTTCCCTTTCACTCTCTCCCTCCCACAATGGACCTCCATCGCCGCCCGCCGCTGACGACAGAGCAATCCACCACCACCACCCCAAGAAGAGGAGGGACACTTCCTCTCCCAAGGCCTCCGACGCCCTCCCTCTCCCTCTGTACCTCACCAACGCGATCTTCTTCACGCTCTTCTTCTCCGTTGCATACTTCCTCCTCAATCGCTGGCGCGACAAGATCCGCAGCCACACCCCTCTCCACGTTGTCACTCTCTCCGAGATCGCCGCCATTTTCTCCCTCATCACCTCCTTCATCTACCTCCTCGGCTTCTTCGGCATCGACTTCGTCCAGTCCTTCATCTCACGCGCACGCGCCTCCAACGACACCTGGGATCTGATCGGATCGGAGATCCTACGATTTTACGAGCAAAATCGCGATCCCACTACGATCCTACCCGCTCCCGATCCTACTCACGATCTGGATCGCCGGCCGCCGGAAAAATCGCAGGATCGTGCGATTCCACGAGTTGACGCACGATCTTGACAACACTGTCATTGACAAATGAACCTGATTTTGAATCGAACTCCTGATAGGATCCAGGATAAGTTGTTAGTTAATATTCTGTTTTAGTTAGTTAGTTAGTATAGTAGCTGACAGTTAGTTAGTTAGTTATATTAAATGTGGGAGGATCAGAAATTATAAATAGGAGGTGGGTGGTTGAGGAAAAGGGAGCTTGTAAGCAAAAAGTATTAGGAAGCTGTGACACCTCGAATAGTCACAACTGTAACAGCAGGAGCTAGTCTCCAATTCAGCAATAAAGATTCATTATTTTCCTTCTTTCTTCTCTTAATCTGGTCCAGTATCTATCACTAGTATCAGAGCTCCCCATTCTTGGAGCTGTGAGGAGTGAATGGGTTCAAAAACAAACAGCAAAATGAAGGCAAGGATGGAGGCGCTGGAACGAATGGTGGAAGAAGATCGGGAAGCTCTCGACCTGAACTGTGAGGCAATGGAAGCTAACAGGATCACGATGGACTCAAGGCTGGGTTCAATCGAGACTCTGCTCCAGAAGCTTTCCGCGACATGGGAGAGGCCGACGATGGAGGAGACACGGTCGGTGAAGGGGGCGAAAGGGAAAAACAAAGAAACCGATGTTGAAGGGGCGCGAAGATGGAGGAATATAGAGATTCCAATGTTCGCAGGGGATGACCCAATGGGGTGGCTGTCAAGAATCAAAAGGTACTTTCGATTACAGGCAGTGAGGGATGAGGAGAAATTAGAAGCAATGTTGGTGGCTATGGATGGGAAGGCACTAACTTGGTTCCAATGGTGGGAGTCATGGAGTTCACAGCTTTCTTGGGAGGGATTCAAGACTGCTGTGGTACAGAGGTTTCAAGGTACACATTCAGGCAGTCCTTTTCAAGCTTTACTAGCTTTAGAGCAAGATGATACAGTACAGGGGTCTATTGGCTATTTTGAGAAGCATGTGGGGGCAGGAAAGGGATGGGAAGAAAGCTTCTTGATGGAGGTTTTTCTGAAGGGGTTGACGGAGGAAATTGGGACAGAAGTCAGAGTGCATGAGCCAAAAACATTGCTGGATACTATGATGAAGGCAAGGCAAGTGGAGGAAAAAAATAGGGTGCTGAGAAATCTGCCAAGAATTAGCAAAGGGACTCAATCTTTTCAAAAACCCAGTTTCTTGGATTCAAGAAATGGAAGAGGGTGACAGCAGGACAATGGTAAAGGAGGGGAGACAGTAGAGGGAGCTAATAGTAAGGACCGTGAATCTGTCCAAACTGTTAGTGCAGAGGATAATGGCTGGCAAGGTAGAAGAACCTTCCATAAATTGTCACCTACAGCAGTGAATGAGAAAATGAGGAAGAGAGTGTTTTACATGTGAAGAGAAGTATCATCCAACACGTGTGCAAGAACAAAGAACAAACAACTGAGGTTGATGTTTATGAAAGAAGAAGATGAAGGAGACCCTTGCTGGAAAATATAGGTTTTTCCTCACCTGTACCTTGGGGACAAGGTCCATCTTGAAAGGGAGGGTATTGATAGGATCCAAGTTGTTAGTTAATATTCTGTTTTAGTTAGTTAGTATACTAGCTGACAGTTAGTTAGTTAGTTAGTTATACTAATTGTGAGAGGGTCAGAAATTATAAATAGGAGGTGGGTGGCTAAGGAAAAGGAAGCTTGTAAGCAGAAAGTATTAGGAGGTTGTGACACCTCAAATAGTCACAACTGTAACAGCAGGAGCTAGTCTCCAATTCAACAATAAAGATTCATTCTTTTCCTTCTTTCTTCTCTTAATTCGGTCCAGTATCTATCAACTCCCCACTGTCTTTCTTTACTAAACTTCAAAATGAAGTTGCATCTACAAATTCTCTATGTAAGTTACCTCCCTGCAAGAAGAAATTATTATTAATCATCCATGCCTTCTAACATGAGATGGATTAAGCACAGCTAAGATACACATAAGTAAGGCCATCAACATGAGACAGATCCAGCATAGCTAAGGAAGGCTAAGGTAAAAGAGAGAGAAAAAAGCAGACCATCAACATAATATTATAACAAAATGAACTCCCAAATCAGAAGCTCTTATACTACTTGAAGGACCAACTCAAATAAAAATGCAGGAACATAAGTACTTTTTATGTTTCAACAAGCGCACACACACACACATTTCTATCCATCAGTAATACATAATACACGGACAGGGTTTAACTACCTAAACACCCATTTCTAATGCTTCTTGCCTTCTTCCTTGTAGGTTACAAGTTTCTGGGGACCAGAACCTCTCAAGTTGCATAATTTTGACTGCATCAGCACAAGTGAAAGATGAAACATTCAACAAAGAGTTAGATAATTAAAAGCTAATTTTCTGGCACTACTAGTTTGATTCAGAGCACAGTAGCACTCAAAACAATAAAAGTGTTACATACACACGCCACTGTTGTCAAATAGCACATGTCACGGCACTACAATTCAGAGAAAACGCGACGTTGTCACGTTGCGGAAGCCACGAAAATCGCCATCACAGCCGCGCATCAGGAATGTATCTGTCCTTGAGGCATGAACAAAAAAAAAAAGACAAATCTATCATGTATTTGGTTTGTCTCCGCAACTAGTTCAATCAGAGTCGCATATAAACCTTTCATTTTGTACATCATAGAAAGCTAACAACAAAAGAACTCAATTCAATGAAGAAAGCCAAAATTTAAATACAAAGCAACAAATAACTGCATTATGGGAAACTGCCCAAAATTCAAACTTTCTTCTATAATTGCCACATCATTATACTACACTGCTAGAAAAAAGAAACTGAATCAATCACTGAATTAAAAAACCACATATCTCTGCACACTATAAAGCTTGAAAACGATAAAACTGAAACTTACTTCAAACGGAAGTAAAGGCTCCCGCATTGTCCTCAAAAACCGCTCCTTCTGCGGCGGATACAGCACCGGATTATCCAACCAAAGTAAGAACCAAGTTAAGAGAACAAACAATCGCAAGGTCAAGGAAGAATGAAGACTTGAAGGGACCGCGATTTGCAACTGGAGAATGAAAGGAGAAGAAAACCCTAACACTAACTCCTAGCTGTCAAGAGTGAGGGAGGCAGCGTGTTTTTCAGCTTTGTTTGTCTATGGTGGCTAGGGGCTTAGGTAGAAGCGGAGTTACGTATTACTTATAGTGAGGGTTTTGACTTTTTTAATTAATAATTAATAAAAATTGTGATTATTATGTATGGGCTTTTTGGGCTTAATGGGAAAGAGCAGATAATTACTTAACGTAATGTTGTATTTGCTTGAGTGCTCCGAATTGTATTACGTATTGTCCAAACCATTATTATAGAGAGAGCATTGCCTACTAACTACATTAGGCCAGTTAGAGTTAGGTAGTGTTTGGAATGAATGAGATAAATAATATTAAAAGGTAAATTTAATTTTTTTTACTCAAACATTTTATATTCTATTTTAATTTTTAAAAAAATGTTATATTTTCATTCTCTAAATCAAACACATTCTTATTAAAAGAATAGGGGTTTTGATACGTATGTTGGGTGAACTTGAGCAAAATTGATTTTGAATAAATTAATTTTGTAAAGTTTGTTTTTTGTTGAAATTAATTTTGAAGTTAATTGATTTATGTTTAAATGTTTTTATTTATACATTAAGTTAGATGTAAGTATAAAATTTTTGGATTCAACACAAATTATTTTAACTCATAATTAATTTTAAATTTTTCTCAACGTGAAACTAAATGATAATTTATTTCTAAAACCAAAATTGCACTTAATTTACGGAGGATTTTGTGTTTTTTAAATTAGTTTATTTTTAATCAATAGTTATTCTTGCAATTTTTTCGAAATTAAACAGTTTTTAATTATTTGTTGCGTTGGACTATTTGGTCATTCCCATTCATCACCAACGGACAATATATTTGAATCCCAATCCTTCTAGCAACGCCTCACGCAATTCGACAATTGCAACCCCTTTTTCTCAAACGGTCACTTAATCTTCCACCATTTTCATATACTTCTTCCCATTGAACTTCTTGTTCCCATCAACACATTAATTTTCCTTGTTCGGTGGCACACACCACCATAATCTCATGGAAAAGGAAAACATGCTCAAAACGCCTCCAAAAGTTCCAATTCAAGAACGATCACCCGAACCTGAATGCAAAACACCAACTCCAGTTCAACAACAAGACCCCAATGATCATAACTCCTCAAATGAATTGCGCAAACCTGTTACTCCAGATTGTCTTAGAGTTCCCAAGGCATTCAAATACCCAGAAAGGTAATATTATCCATTTATCTATTAATAGTAAATAGTGTCGATAATTTTTCACTAATAGATTAAAATTTATTAAAAATTACAATTTTTTAAGTCATACTTCCTATTTATTAACCCCATCTTAATTGTATGTTTTTAAATAAATTTTAATCAATAATCAAGTGGGTATTAAGAATAATATGTTAGTAGAAAGGATGATGAGCACTTCTCCGTTGTGATACAATAAGTTTGTTGATTTTAATAAAAATAAATGATACATAATATGGTTTTAAATTAATTCAGTCGAAATTTTCACATGAACACCATTGAAATTAAACTCATCAATATATAGGTAGTCTTTTTATGAAATTTTAAGGAGAAAAAATGCAGATGAGTTGATAATTGGGTCAGTGATGTAAATATGTGAGGTCTTAAATCTTAATGTGTTTCTTCATTTTGTCAGATATACAAGCCCAACAGATTTGATGATGTCACCAGTAACCAAAGGCCTTCTTGCCAGAACTAGAAAGGGTGGTGGTAAAAATCAACCAAAGGTAAACCAATGAGGCAATAACATATTGTTCTGCTTTCACTTTTTCCAGCTATGCTACTTTACTCTTTTTTGGTACCTTGCAATCTTCACAGTGCTTGTATATGTATGTCATTTTCAACTATTGCAGATTCTAGACGTGCCCTTGAAGGATGTCGGTCCTATCCAGAACAAGCTTCCAATGCTGATTGATGAGAAGATCAACTCAGCTTGAGGGATTCAAAGGACTTTTGTTCAACATTATAATTCATGTGAGTGGTTCAAAGGGAGTTTAAAGATGATGTAACAATACATCACACACACAGAGAAAGAGAGAGTTTATCTCCGTGTTCCCATGTTAAAGAACTGTCTGTTCTGTTTATGCTTATGAAGTCTGTGATTCTCAATTTTCTTCTCAAAATAACCTTTTGTAGCAATAATGTGTCTGTGTTAATTAAAAAATTGACTTAAATGCATTTTTTATTTTTATAATTTAATATTTTTTCAATTTTGTTCTTGTATTTCTTTTTTGTTTTAATCTTTATAGAATGTACTTTTTTGTTTTATTTTTTTTGTCATTAAAGTGCTTTGTTAGCATTTTTAATGTTTAAAATGTTTTGTAAATCGTAGAAAAAAATAAAACAAACATAAATTAAAATGAAAAAAATACAACAAAAAAACACTAAATTAAATTAAAATAAATACTTAAGCCTAAAAGGTTTTATATTTTCATACTCTATCGAAACTAGGAGAAACTGTGTTAGGTTTCTAGTATTATCATTTTTTTTCTAAGGAAAAAACTTGAATCAAACTCTTTTTGTTACTGAATGATAAAACGATTTATTTTTCTTCAAATAATAAGTATAGTGATCAATATAAAACAAAATTTGTTTTCTTCAAATAATAATTATAGTGTTCAATAATTACATGTTGCAAAATTTTAAAGATACATTTATATGTCATTATTTGATTTGATTGAACAATTTAATAAAAGGAGGATATAAAAAACTTTGACCGAAGGTTTTTTTTTTCTCCCCTTTATTTTACCCTTCCGCTGTAGACTTGTAGAATTCATTGATTCATACTTTCTTTCAACTTTTTCATGTTACAATAAATAACTTTCCTAGATAAATTATTGGGGGTCACTTTGATACTCCCTCCATAACAAGATTTTATGGTAATGTTAGTACACAATGCAAGTTGCAGAAATAAAGTTACAGATTTTTACAGATTAAATTTGCAGATTTTATTTCTCCTAAGTTTTATTTTGAAAGAAACAAACTCATATCATTTCGCATAACTTTTATTTTTCAGATATCTCTCCAAATATATAATTTCATTCTTTAAGGAAACATTACATGGTAAACTCTCCTAAATATTTTATTATAAATTTAAATTAGATAAATACTACAATACTGACTTTATGGGTCTGACTCTGACATTAAATTAACTAGATCTAGGCATGTGCAAAACGGATTTATAAATAAGATAATAAACATTTCTTTCATAAAACATTAAACATCTTAATCATCAAATTATTTTCATTCCGCTATTAAAGAATATATGTGTAACTTTTTATTTTTTAATTTCAAATATATTATCTTTTAAAAATTCCAATAAACTTATTACTTAAACCCCTTGAGAATACCACGTTTAAACATCCATTTATTTTTAAAAGATTATATATATAGGTGTGGAAATTACAGTGATACATTTTATTTTCAGAAGAAAAAAAATTATTTTATCCCAAAATTTATCATGATCACCATTCTGATCTTCACAATAAAATAAAGATAATTGTGCACAATTTTAAAAAAGGAAAACATTTCATCTATAAATAACAAATATTTATTAAGCCTACACCTGCATTTTGTGTAGGGGTGATAAAATGGGACAGCTCACCAAAATCGGACTGAACTAGTCCTAGCCCACCAAAAATACGGGTTGGGTCGGATTGGTCCACTTTTGCAAAATGGGTTGAAATTACTAGTTTGTCCCACTTTAAGGTGGATCAGTGGGTCAGCAGGCCAGCCCACCTAAAAAATAAAAAAGTTAATTTTTTAAAAAGACGAAAAAATATAGAAAAAATACAAATGTAATTAATGTATGGTAAAAATTAATTTTAATTCATCATCATCCTTTCCCTGTACTTCTTATAACCTCATCTACATGATTTTTCTAGTAAAGTACCTACTCAATATTTATTCCTTATTACTTTAATAACCAAGAAAAAGAAATTGCATAAGCCATGTTTTATACAACTTGTATTAAAATGAGTTAAGTACCTATACCAAATGACTTATCTATAACTTAAATTCTCCACAACAGAAATACATGGAGTAGTCATCAAGGATAAAATTAAAATGCAACTATGCCTACTAAAAGAAATTGCATAAGCCATGATAAACGAAACTACAATTAAGTGGATACAAAATCAGAACTTTAAGACTATGATAAACGAAACTTTAATCTAGCTATCAAACTACACCTAATTGAAACAAATGTCATTCAATATCTTCAGCCATCAATGTTGATTTTCCCTGTTAACACAAGTAACCTACTAAACAAAAAATGAAATAATGAATCTTTGAAGCTTGCACACTAACTAATCTCAAACCTGTGAATCTATCGAGAGTCAAACAAAGGGCTCTAATAATTCATACTAACAATCTCACACACACACTACAAGGGAAAAAAGCGTAATAAAACTTAGAGTTACTATGTTCCAATCTTCGACAATTATGGTATTAAATGAAAAATAAACGAGAACAGAGTATTGTGGTGAACAGTATTGTGGTGGGGCACGGACGAGAACGACAGCTAGGTGCAGAGGTCGACAACGAGTCAGTCAAGGTCACCGCCGTCAAGGTTGACGAAAGAACGAACTAAGTGACGACGTCGCGACGAGGTGCACTGCAGAGGTCGACGACAAGGTGCAGAGGTCATCGGTCGATGATGAGGCGTAGAGGTCGTCGGGTCTACGATGATGACGAAGCCCGAATGGAAAGCGAAAGCTCTCTACCTCTCTAGACTCTCAGTCTCTCACTCTCTCTCAGACTCTCACTAATCTTAGCCTCTCTCACTCTTAGCCACTCAATATTCAATAATATCTTTCTAATATTTTATTATTTTTATTAGCAATAAGTAATCACTAAAGACTAAAGTGTGTAGCGTACTGCGTACAGGCACTCAATCAGGTCTTAGGCAGCCAGCATCATATACTCGTATTGTAAATGTTAGGATTGGTGGGTTGTTGGCCCGTGGGTTGGCCCGGCCCAGACTCGGTTTTGGTCCGTATTTTAGTGGGCTGGGTTGGCCAGGCCCGTGTTGCCACCCCTAATTTTGTGTCCAACTTGAATAACTACAAAAAAAAAGGTAGCTTAATGGTGATTTGTATTTGGCTATCTCATTAAACTGCCAAAATATTATATTAGTATAGCATATACGTTAAATTGAGCACTACAATTGGCTAAAATGTTTTTGCCCTTTTTTTCCCTTGGTTTTTTAAACTATCACATTGTTTTAAATATTTTTGTTATTTATGTAAGACAAAAAACAATAACCAAGGAAAACAATCAGACACCAAGATTTATTAGGAAAAACATTTAGAGAAGTGCTTTAAAAGAATATGGTATTAGGAACTAAATGAGTCAATTATGTCTATAAAAGATATTTGCATCTAATAATATTCGTGGGGATGACAATGCATAGGATTTTATAGTATCTGTTTTCATACTTACGTTTAAAAATAATATTTATATCTAGTCTCATTAATTGAACATTTCTAATTTAGTATTTTTCTATTCTTCTTAGCTTATTTGACTTCTCTTGAATTCTTATTTTCTCACTTTAACTCAATTTTGGCCTTAGGCAATTATTGGGCTTAATTGGTAATTGTTGTTTATTTTTGAATTTTGTGTTTGCTTGACCTATCTTCCTTGTACAAGACCTAGATGATTCTACAGAACTCCAAATGGAGCATATAAGTAGTTCCTTAGAAAGCTAAGGAAAAGAGATTCATTTTTGTCACATATAAGCTTGGGCCAATTCTGCTGGTTTGAGGGTCATTTTAGGCTTAAAAGTCAGAATTTTTGCACTTAAGCTTTGGACTACGAGATTGGGCTTTGATTTGTGTAATTAACTTAATTAATTAGATTAGATGGACCTAATCAGAGTTCATCCCTTTGCTTCTATTCAGTCGTTATATATTAGTATAGTTAGTTAGTTGGTTACTTCATTTTGTACAAACAGATTTGAGAAGTTTCTTGTGCAAGTTTTAAGATCAAACACTTTTCTCTCTTTTTCTCTCAACTGTTCTTCATTTTTCTTCTTCTTTCTAGTTTTTTTTCTTCTATTTTCTTACACTAATTTTGTGGCTTTTCCAATGATGATGATCATGAAAGGCTAAACAATCAATCAATCCAAGGATCTAGTCCAAGCAAGGAGAATTTGAGTTATGGTTTGGTATTTTCAATTTTTGTATGAATGTTCAACTTCTTCTTTAATCATATTTTTGATTTTCATGATTATGAATGTGTTTAGGATTGAAAACAGGTTTGGTTAAGGATTTATTTCCTAATTTCAAATTTTAATCATACATTGTTTGAATGATATTTCAATCTGATTTGTGATTTCAATTGATTTAGGAGTTAATTCGATTTAATTGCTTCTAATGATATTGAATGAACCTTCATAATATGATTATCATCTAAAGAACTATGATAATTCGTGCTTGATTTGGTGAATTGGATGGATATTTTTGAATCTATTTCACAACATTTTCATCAATTTTATCTGTTTTTGCATTTCTGTTTGTGTGTTTCTGCAATTTTAGTTTACTGTATGCAAACTGTTTGATGAAATTCCTCTGGTGTTTATAAGTGGATTGAGTTCGAAATCAAAGTGAATTGTATCTCTGAGTCGACCTAGGTTATTCCTTTACTACATAATTAATCCTAGTTTTAATTATTTTTGTAACAATTCGACAGTTGTTATCACTTATATCCGATGTGTAGCAATTTTAATCTTCATTCCTTTATCTGCTATGTACCTATATACTCATATTCACACCCACGACCCACACTTTACTTATGTATAAGGTTAATAATAATAAATTAATAAAAAATAATTAAAACAATTATTGCAATTATAGTAAAATTCATTCTTAAATAATTCAAACATAAATTAAAAGCATACACATAATATTAAAAACAAACAAACATAACATTGGTTCGTCCAAACTCAAGTCATAAATAAACAAAATTACAAAGATAACCATCCAACATTTAGTATTTTTCACTCTCTAATAGTAATATTGTTAGAGATTAGACACTTAGAGTATTAGTCATAAAAGATATAATTATTTTTCAAATAAAATTATATATATATATATATACACACACATGCATTACTACTATTTTGTAACATATATTAATTATATATATATGATATGTGTTGGGCAAGTTAGATATTATAGTATTCGCACTCATACCTGCATCAATTTATAGGTATATGCCTGTCCTATATCTAGTCCTAATATTGCGAGTAATTATTCGTCTCGTTGCGGATATTTTTGCGGGTACCCATAGGGTTTAAGTATATTTTGTCATCCCTAAATATCCCGTCTTAAGATGGTTACTTTTGAAAATATATATTTTACCTCTTTAAAAGAATTTTTATTATTTGAACAACAATTGTTTGATTGTAAACAAACTTTATTATGATATTAGTCTTGAATTTCTTGATTGCTATCTAAATTGGTCATTATTTTCTTTTCCCAAGTGTTTTGATTTTTTCCTCATATACTTATTTTTTATGTTTAATTGTTTTAGACTGAATGCTTATAGTTTATGGAGTGCTTTATGGTTTAAGGTTAACAATTTATGTCTTAAAACTCCAAATCATTTCTTACATGTACTACATTTGAGATGGATTGATGACATAAGATAATCAATGTCAAAAAAAATCTTGCTTATGAAATTAAGAAAGTAAAAAATTCCATTTGACATGATATGAAACATGAATTGACAACGTTAAAAACAAAATAAGCAATCAGCATACAAAATTACAAATACTTATTGATAAAATAATATTTGAGACCAGACACCTTAGCTTATCAAGATTCAAAACCCAATCCAAGGCCAAATTAAAAATTAAATACAAGTTGACTAAAGGAGGCATAAAGTATGAACTTTGACACATATGGTGCAAGAACTACTCTTGAAAACTCTACATAAAGCTTCCTTCAAAGATCTTTTGCCATTCCCCTTCTATCAACAAAGTGATAAATATTTTGCAATTCAACTAACTTTAGGAGGAAACTTGGAGGAGAGAACACAACCCCTTCTAAATAAATAAAAAACCACACCCAAAAACTATTTCAAATGCAAAAATACAAAAGAAAGAAACAATCAGAAGCTAAAATAAATATGAAAAAAAGACATGCAGCACTGAGACAAACTACACACACCTGAAAAATGATTCCCAATACTATTTAGGTTAGTTATCCAACGATGAATTTTGATGTCTAGCATCATCTTTCTCACATGCATCAGAAAGGGAACAACATCCTAATTCATATAAGGAAGAAAGTCAACAGCATATTTTATCAAATGTAATAGGTGTTAGCTACGAGGAAGATGAAGATATGGAATCAAGAAGAATGAAGAATGCAAGTTTTGATGTTTCACATTCCCACTCAATTGTTGACATTTGTAATTTCTTGCTTAAGCTTGGTTCAAGTAGTTAAAGCTTCATAATCCTCACTAAGCTTGATTAATTCATGCATTCATACATACATTTTATCATGTTTAATCATATGGTAATAAGTATTTAAATATAAATTCATGAAGGCAATTAGATTTTTATAAAAACTGTTATTCATTGTTTTAATCGATTACAAGTATGATATAATCGATTCAATGCATGTGTATGAGTCTGCATATTGCTTTATGAACATTTTAATCGATTACCATTGATTTGTAATCAATTAAATGAGCTTAACACAGAAATGGACGTTATCTGTGATAATCAATTACCTCACGGAATAATCGATTAATTGGGTCTCTACATATTTTATAAAAGCATTTTTATCTGGTTTAATCGATTACCAAATATTCGTAATCGATTAAATATGTTTTGATGTGTTTTTAACATGGTCTGTGTTAATCGATTAATTGGGAATTTAATCGATTACACATGAGTATAAGAAAACTCAGTTCATCTGGAATAATCGATTACAAGATGACTTAATAGATTATTTTGTTCATGACATATTTCCAGATTCCTGATGAACACTTTAATCGATTATCTGATTAAAATAATCGATTACATCAGTAGAAATAATCGATTACTTTGACGAAATAATTGATTACAATTAGTTAAGTCTGTTTTTTATAAATAGAACAGCTTGGATTGAGTTTGTATGACAAGTATTTTGTGAAATATTCGTACAAGCCTTGAGAAACACACTTTCTAGGGTTCTTAAAAACACTAAGGCTAAAGATTGAAGAGAGAATCAAAGATGCTAAGTGTCATGGAGTTTTACATGATTTGTTAGTCATCATTCACATTGTGTGAAGAGTTGTTCAAGCTTTCTGGTTAAAGAAGTAATCAAGAAAGAGTATTTGCATACATTCTCAGATTGGTTAAATCATTCATTTCATTGAATTTACTGAGGATTATGAGATAATATCTTTCTTGAACTTTAAGCTTGGTTATTTTGTTTGAATTTTTGTGTTGTATTTGTGTTGAATGTTCATATAACAAATTGTAATCTTTAAAGCTTTTTCTAGAAGGGTTTTTAGAGGGAAGAACAGAGAGAAGTTCTCTGGTTCTAGATCTTTTGAAAAGTCTATAGGATATAGATTTTGAATTTTACCCAGGAAGGGTAAGAGAGATCATTGTAAGCTTGTAAATAACCTATATTTGTTATAGTGGAACTCTGACCAAGATTTGGTTAGAAGAAAACTGGATGTAGCCTCCGAGGTTGAGAGGTGAACCAGTATAAATCTTGTGTGATTTAATATTTTTGTTTATGTTCATAATATTCTTGAAGTATTAGTTTTGTTCATATTACAATATTGGTCACAGCACAAGAAAGATTTGATTGGTGAAGAAAAATTATTTTCTTAGTTGGTTTTAAAAGATACGATTCTTCTTGAAAGTCTTCAGTTGTTACATTTTTGAAAAGAAATTTTTAAAAGTCTGAGGAAAAACCAATTCACCCACCCTCTTGGTTATTTGCATAAGTGTTCATTATATTTTCAATTGACATCAAGAGCTGGTTCTTGTAATTTGCTCAAGATCTTTCTAAAATCATTGATAATGAATATTAATCAAATAACGTTCAAAGAGGGAGCCTCATTGAATAGACCATCTTTATTTGAAGGGGAACATTTTAACTTCTGGAAGAATAGAATGCAAATCTTTATCCAATCAAATGACCCGGGTGCTTGGAATTGTATTCAGAAAGGTCCTTTCATTCCTACCAAGATTGTTGATGGCAAAACAATACCAAAAGAATGGGATGAAATGTCAGAAATAGAAAAGAAAATGGTTCAATATGATTTCAAAGCAAAGAATATGATAACTTCTGTTTTATCTTCCGATAAATTTTTCAGGACTATTGCAAAAGTGCCAAAGAAATGTGGGAATTACTTGAAGTTACACATAAAGGTACTGACGATGTGAGAAGATCAAGGAAACACACTCTCATTCATGAATATGAAATGCTCAATATGAGAGATGATGAGAACATCTCATAGCTTCAAACTAGATTCACCCATATTGTGAATCACTTACTTGGACTAGGAAAAACTTTTGATGTAGAAGAGCTGAACATCAAAATTCTCAAATGTCTAACAAGGGATTGGCAGCCTAAAGTCACAACCATTAAAGAATCAAAGGATCTATCAAAGATGTCAATGGCAGCTATGTTTGGTAAGCTTTTAGAATATGAGCTTGAATTATCTCAACTAACTCATAGTGAAGATGCAGATAAAAAGCATAAGAGCATTGCATTAAATGTTGCACCTTCAAAGATAGAAAAAAATGATAGTTCAAGTGAAGATGATGATGATGAGAATATGAATCTCATCGTAAGAAAGTTTTCCAAGTTTCTAAGGAAGAATAAAAGCAAAAAGTAATCATTTCAAAAGAAAAGAAATGACAACACCAACAAGAACAACAACTCCTCCTCAATCACTTGCTTTAGGTGTGGAAAGCAAGGTCACATAAAGTCAGATTGTCCCTCATTAACAAAGAAGCCACAAGTTGAGAAGAGATCTAGAAGGGAAGGAAAGCCTAGAAAGACTTACATTGCTTGGAAGGATAATGAATCAACAAGTTATGAATCCTCTTCAGAAAAAGAAGTTGAAGCTCACCTATGCCTTACATCTACCATTAATGAAGAAGATGAATCATCAAGTACAGAATCAGAGGTAAATTCTGAATTTGAAAATGCAGTTGATGCTTTTCATGAGATGCATTTTGAAGCTCAAAAACTAGCAAAAGCAAACAACAAGCTTAAGAGTGATCTAAGATGGCATGTATCCAAGCTTGCTGAATTGCAATAAGAGCTTTGTAAATTGAAAGAAAATCATGATAAGCTTCTCTCAAGTTACAAAGAGAAAGGATGTACATGTTCCTTAGCCAACTCTAAGGTTGATGAATACAATGAATTGCAAAAAGAATTTGATGATTATAAGCTGAGTAAAGGAAAAGAAAACATGTGCTTACAAACTGAAAATAGCTATTTGGTTGATTTGCTAAGAAAATATTACAAAGGCATATGCAACTTAGATGAATTACTAAGTGTGCAAAAATTTGCTGGTGATTCTTATGGTTTGGGATATAAACATGGAGCTAGAACTCAAAATAAGCTTGTGTTTGTACCACTAAAACATAAATATCATATGCAGCATAATCAATCAAATATCTATAATAGGTTTACTCATGCTAGAACATCAAGATCTCTTACTTGCAATTATTGTATGCTTAAAGGTCACACATCTTACAAGTGCTTTGCTAGAAGATTTTATGTTCCTAATGGTGAATGTATATGGGTTGAGAAAAGAAAGAAAGCAACTAACCCCTTTGGACCCAACTTAAATTGGGGAACCTATTTCTCTCTTTAATTTGATTTGTGCATATGTGTCTTATAGCAAAATCTTCAATATGATACCTAGATAGTGGATGCTCTAGACACATGACCGGAGACATATCCATGCTAACAGATGTAGTACTTGAAGAAAGAGGATATGTTACATATGAGGACAATAATAAAGGCAGAATAATTGGGCAAGGCAATATTGGAGACAACTTATCTACAAAAATCAAGGATGTGCTTTATGTTGAAGGGCTGAAACACAATTTACTAAGCATAAGTCAATTATGTGATAAACGTTTCAAAGTCACCTTCAACAATGAAACTTGCTTAATACATGAAGGCAAGAATGGCAAAGTGGCACACATTGGTAAGAGGAAGGGTAATATCTATGTCTTGTCTATTGACCATGCATTCATACATAAAACTGATTGCTTGATGAGTAAAGTGAATGAAACATGGTTATGGCATAGAAGAACATCTCATATAAACATGCATCATCTCAACAAGTTAATTAGGAAAGACTTAGTAATTGGTCTACCTAAGCTTAAGTTTGAAAAGGACAAATTGTGTGAAGCATGTCAAAGAGGGAAACAAACAAAAAACTCTTTTCAAAGTAAGAATATGATTTCTACTTCTAGACCTTTTGAATTGATTCACATGGATTTATTTGGTCCCTCAAGAACCATGAGCTTAGGAGGAAATTATTATGAACTTGTCATAGTAGATGATTACTCTAGATACACTTGGACATTGTTCATAAGATCCAAAAGCCAAACATTCTCAGCTTTTAAGAAACTAGCCAAGTTAATTCAAAATGAAAAGGGTTGTAATATTGTTTCAATTAGGAGTGACCATGGTGGTGAATTCCAAAATGAACACTTTGAAAAGTTCTGTGAAGATTTTGGAATTAATCACAATTTTTCAGCTCCAAGAACACCACAACAAAATGGTGTTGTGGAGAGGAAAAATAGATCACTTGAAGAAGGAGCAAGGACTCTTCTAAAATGAAACAAAATTACCTAAGCATTTTTGGGCACATGCTGTGAGTATAGTTTGTTATACTCTTAATAGGATTCTCATAAGACCTATTTTAAAGAAAACTCCTTATGAAATCTATAAAGGGAGGAAACCAAACATCTCTCACTTTAAGGCATTTGGTTGTAAATGCTTTGTTTTAAACAATGGCAAAGATAACCTCGGTAAGTTTGACTCAAAAGCTTATGAGACCATCTTTCTTGGATATTCCTTGCAAAGTCAGGCTTATAGGGTCTTTAACAAGAGAACCTTGTGTGTTGAAGAGTCTGTACATATAGTATGTGATGAAACTAACCCTTCTCAAGTAGAAGTTTTGAGTGATAATGATGCAAAAAATAAAGAAGAAAGATAGCAGCACATTGAAGCTAGTAAGCTGGAAGAAGAAGAAGTATCAGAAGATTCTAATCAAGAAGTAGCCACACTTAAACACAAAGATTGGAGACCTATCATTGGACAACATAATTGGTAATGTGTCTAAGGGAGTATCAACTAAATCTTCTTTAAGAAATCTTTGTTGCACTATGGCTTTTGTATCACAAATTGAACCTAATAACATTAAACAAGCCTTATTAGATGAACATTGGTTAATTGCTATGCATGAGGAATTAAATCAATTTAAAAGGAATAATGTTTGGGAACTAGTACCTAGACCTACCACTCACACACCTATTGGCACTAAGTGGGTTTTTAGCAACAAGCTGGATGAAAGTGGCATCATAATTAGAAACAAAGCTAGATTGGTTGCAAAAGGTTACAACAAAGAGGAAGACATTGATTATAATGAAACTTATGCTCCAGTTGCTAGACTAGATGCCATAAGATTACTACTTGCATATGCATGTATGATAAACTTTAGATTGTTTCAAATGGATGTGAAAAGTGCATTTCTTAATAGCTATATTAATGAAGAAATATATGTTGACTAGCCTCCTGGTTTTGTAGATCATCAATATCCTAACCATGTGTACAGATTAAGAAAAACATTATATGGATTGAAACAAGCTCCAAGGTCTTGGTATGAGAGGTTGAGCAAGTTCTTGCTTGATCAATCATTCACAAGAGGAGAAGTGGACAAAACTCTATTCATCAAAAGAAGAAACAAAGATATACTCATGGTACAAATCTATGTTGATGATATTATTTTTGGTTCTACTAATCATTCTTTGTGTAAAGAATTTTCAGCCATCATGCAGAATGAGTTTGAAATGTCTATGATGGGAGAGCTTACATTTTTTCTTGGACTTCAAGTTAAACAAATGAAGAATGGAACTTTCCTAAGCCAAACAAAGTACCGTATGAAAATGTTAAAGAAGTTTGATATGGAAAATTGCAAAGCTACAACAACTCCTATGGGAACTTCAACCTACCTAGATTCAGATGAAAGAGGAAAAAGTGTTGATGAGTCAAAGTATAGAGGAATGATAGGATCATTGCTTTATCTCACAGCAAGTAGACCTGATATTATGTTAAGTGTTTGCTTATGTGTTAGATATCAAGCTAATCCTAAAGAGTGTCATCAAACAACAGTGAAAAGGATCTTTAAGTATCTAAAGTCTAAAAGTGGGACTTTGGTATCCAAAAGGTACAACAATCAATTTAAGTTGGATAGAAAGAGCACAAGTGATACTTATCATCTATTGGGAAGCTCTTTAATTTCTTGGCATTGCAAAAAGCAATCTTGTGTAGCCTTGTCAACAGCTAAAGCTGAGTACATATCATTTGGAAGTTGTTGTGCTCAAAGTTTATGGTTGAAGCAACAACTCCAAGGTTTTGGTGTAGAACTTCAACAAATTCCACTTCTATGTGACAATACAAGTGCTATAAATATCTCCAAGAATCCAATTATGCATTCCAGAACAAAGCATATAGAAATAAGACATCATTTCATCAGAGATCATGTGCAAAAAGGTAACATTAAAATTGAGTTTGTTGATAGTAAAAATCAATTGGCTAATATTTTTACTAAACCTTTGGATAGGGATAGATTCTTTACCTTAAGAAATATGCTTGGTATATTGGATGAATCTAGTACATGTTGAGTGACATTTCTATGTTTACTTTCTATGTTTATGAATGATTAGACATTGCATGATATATAGTAACTCAAATTAGTAAAAATTACATGTTGATTGCTGCATAAAATCTATATTTGGTGTATAAAAGCTGAGATAATCGATTACCATAAAACTTTAATCGATTATTTGTTCATCCATTGCTTCTTATAAACAAGTCAAAGCTGTTGTAATCGATTACATCATCGAATTAATCGATTATTCTCATCTCGAGCTCCAGAAAAATCATGTTTTCTCTGGAATAATCGATTAAATCAACAACTTAATCGATTACATGTAGTCTCTGTATTTTCCAAAATCTGAACTTTTCTGGAATAATCGATTACTTCATCGAAATAATCGATTATTTAGGTCCTGCTTGTCTGAGAAATCTATCTCACACTGCCTTAATCGATTAAAGCAAATTATAATCGATTACACTTCATCTTCAACAAGCTATTTGTTCTGATATAATTGATTACCTTGTATTTTAATCGATTACATCATTTCTCAGTAGTGATATTTTAAATGAAATAATCGATTACATAAGCGAAATAATTGATTATTTCAGTGGTTACTGCAAAATCTGACAGTTTTTGAAATTGCCCGACTATCATTAAGCACAATTTGATGCAATCAAAGTCTTAATGGGAGTGATTAAGGCCACAACAACTATATTTTTTTAGATTCTCAACTGCCCATTATCTTCAAATTTGTCTATAAATAGTGAATTTGTAAACTTGCAATCTCACACCTCATATTCTGTTCTTTCATTCTCCATTTCTCTCTGAAACTCTCTTATACTAAGAAGTTCTTTTCATTCTTAAATCCTCAAATTCGTACCCATTACTGTTTCACTATGTCTACTTCCAAAAAGGTTAAAACTTCAAAAAGGAAAGCACAAGCCCAACCTTCCAATCCTATAGTTAGTAGGCTTGATCATTGGTTTACTAATGAAGCTGACAAAATAAACTATTTATAGTTCAATGCCACCAAACTTCTTTGTCCCCCAAAATTCTTGAGTCTTGCTTGGTTTACTCAACAAGGATTTCAGTTTCCACAAATGTTAGAGCAACAAAGCCTAACAAAATTTGTTGAAATGAAAGGCACCTTTTACCCTGATTTGGTAAAGGTTTTCTACACCTGTTCCAAGATTTCTATGCATGGAACGATCCTTACACAAGTCAATGGTGTTGCTATGGAGATCACACCTGAAATCTGGAATGAGGTAGTTGGAATCTCCTTTGATGGAGAAAGGAGATTTGAAGAAGAAGCTGAAGGGTACAACAAGATGGAGACCTATAGAAGCATGGTCATTGATCCTAACATGAACTTGAGGCTAAGGCTGAGCACAGGTCCTATGACACATGAGGACAGGCTTCTACATTACATAATAACATACATCCTCACCCCAAGGTCAACCAATCACGCTCAAGCTACAAATGTTGATCTTCAAGTTGTCTATGGCTTGAAAAAGGGAATCAAGTTGAATTGGATTCTAATTCTTCAGGAGATTATGCAGAAATCAAAAAGATTGGTAAACTATCTTTTTCCTTATGTTGTTTTGGTTTCAAGATTCATAGATTACTTTCAAGTGGATGTCTCAAATGAAGTCATGGATCATACCAACTCAAGCAATAGTCAAACTAATGAGAAGCACCTTACAAAGCTGGGTATGGTGAAGACTCCTTATGGATGGCTGATATTGCTTTGTCGAGACGCATCAAAAACAATTTTACTAAGCTAATTTTGTAGCATAGAGCTAACCTAGGTCGACTCAGAGACACGATCAATATGGTTCTAGCTTCAAATCATTGGTAATAATAAGGGGGGATTTTGTCAAACAGTTGGTATGCATAAAGTAAAACATGCAAGAACACAAACTAAAATTAAAGAACAATGCAAAAATTAACAAGATTATCAAGAAGTAAAGTAAAACAGATTAGCAAGCATCAATCCAATTCACTAGCCCAAGCTATTTGAATCATCATCATTCCCATAAATTGATTCTAACATGAACATTCATTCAATCTCAATAAAAGCAGTTCAATTGATCTTATTCCTAAATTGATTGAAACCACAACTGTAACACCCCGTGTGCACTCGACGTATTATCATTATTACAATATCAGAGTATCACAGCAAGCATGAAAATAAACAATAAAGGAAGCTTGATTTCAATATAAATACACTTTGTATACATATATGGTGAATATCTGTCATATACACAGTACATTTTCTCAAAACTATACAGTTATTTCCTAGGATTCCAAAATACAGACCTAAAATAATCAAAATGGGAGCCAACAAGCTCCATTCATCTAGTCCTAGGGTTGTCTTCACATTATCCCACCTCAGGCCTCTTGCCTTGGGACTTCTCAGACACTCTTGTCTTTGCCCCTGCAACATGAGCCCCAAAACAGGGGTGAGATAATCATCTCAGTAAACTCAGGGTTCTCAGAGGTTTCCCTCTCCCTGGTTCACTTCCCAGCAAATCAAACATTCATAAATATATCACATAAGAGAACATAAATCAAATCAAGTAACATCATCATTTAAACAGCCATCACAGCTCATAGAAATACGCTGCATGCACATAGCAGCCTCAACAACATATAGTGCCTGGATAGGATCATCCACTGAAGGGCACATCTATCCAAGACTTCACACCGAGTACCTGAATAGGATTATCCACTTAAGGGCACATCTATCCAGGACCCATGCCTGAGTAGGATCAACTACTGAAAGACACATCTACTCAGGACTTGCCGCCCAATACCTGAATAGGATCATCTACTTAAAGACACATCTACTCAGGGTTTACATGGACGCCTATGGATTATCCCAAGGGAGATCATCCACCGAGTAGGAACATTCCCAATGGGGTCCATAGTACCTCATACTACTGGCCAGTAGATTTCAAGCAATCACATCATAATCAGCACATAGCATAATTCATGCAATAATACACTACTCTAGTGTAATCAAATCACATACCCTATCTCAAGGTTGGGCTAGCACTCAATTGCCAGCAATCATCACACCATCTCATCAGTATCCAACATCATAGAACATAAGGATACAAGCAATATCAAACAATCACCCATATTGGGCGCAGTGAAACACAAGCAGGGAAACAATCCCTGAAAACACTGAGCTTACCTGGTCGCAGCTCAAAAGTAGCTCCCCTAGTCTCTTGGTGATCTTTACCAGCAATCTGCACTTCACGCCCTACAATAGGCATGAATCAAACAATCAGAAACGGTGTTCAACCGTTTATATGGAAAGAAACACTTTTCCACTCATACTAATTCAAAGTCCTCTAACTTAAGGTTTATCTTAGCCCAGCTTCTACTAGGCCATACATTGACCCTCAATGGTTTGCCTCAGTCTCACCAAGACCCCAGAGTTCCTTTAGAACTCTATACAACTCAATTCAAAGCTTGTCAATATTAAGAACCCACATTGGTTCAACTTAGCCAAAGCACATATATAATCACATTTTCACCGATTATTTGGCCTTATGAATAACTTTTGTAAAAGTACTTAAGTTAATTCAGGCCATAACATTGCTCATTCACATACACTTCTCTCGTCCCAGAACCAAACTCAAATTTCATCACAATCTCAGTTTCAACATGCCATATGGCTCAGAACAGCCTCCTGACTACATCTCCTTAAAGAACTTAAGCCTAATTCCAGCCCTATCCACATATGGTTACTATTCATCCAATCCCCATTTCACAAATTAAACGATTAAAATAGAGGTTTCTTACCTCAGATCGATAGAGGAAAGGCTGGAGAAGTCTTTCTCCTTGCTCTGGTACCCTGAAACCATCTTTTTTCCTCTCTAAAACTTGCCCTTTGCAGAAACCCAAAGAAAATGGGAGTTTTCTCACAATCTCTTACCACAAGGCTGGATTTTGGCTTTAAAAGGGTCTAATCAAGTTAAAGATGTTTAGGAGGTGTTTTAGTGGCTTATACTGAAGATTTGGAGCTCCTAAGGCTCAAAAAGGGCTGCCTGGACGAAGGAGGAAGATGAACAGTGCTTATTCCCTCTGAGAATGCGATTTGCCTTTATATAGGGGGCCTGCCAGAGGTCTGGATCAATCCAAGCCAGCCCTGGCGCCATCCGCACTACAATGGCGGTGGCTGTGGCGCCACCAACGCCACTCCCGCACCATCAGCGCGACATTCCAAAGACTTTGGCTCCCTTGGCGCCACCAGCGCCAACTTCCAGACGCTGTGGTGCCACCCGTGCCACACCCGGCGCTGGTCGCATGAAAATCCAGAGGAAATGGGTTTTCCAGGCCACTTGCCGCACCATCAGCGCCACCCGTGGTGCCATCCGCGCGGGCTGGAAAACTATGGCGCCCCTGGCGCCACTTTGGCGCTCTAGGCGTCAACTTCCCGAGCACTTGGCACTCCCAGCGCCAACCTGGAGCCCTCAGCACCATTTTCCAGTGGGTCTGGCGCTAATCGTGCCAACCCTGGCGTTGATCGTGCCAACCCTAGCGCTGATCGCGCCATACCTCCAACTGGATTTCCCTCTGTTAAACTCTGGCGCTAACCGCGCGGAACCTCACGCCGTCCGCGCCAAAGCTGGGGTTATTATAACAACCCTAACTGAAATATCATTCAATTAATCTTGTGATTATCATTTGAAATTAAGACATGAATCCATAATCCTAATTCACTTTCAATCCTAAATGCATTCATAATCATGAAAACATAATAGAAATTGAAGAAGAAGGTGAACATTCAAGTAGAATTCAAAATACCGAATCGGAACTCCAATTCTTCTCTTGCTTGAGTTAGATCCTTGGATTGATTAATGAATTAGCCTTTCGTGATGATCACCAAGGAAAGCCCCATGAAATGAGTGCAAAAAAATGGAAGAATAGCAAAATGGAAATGAAGAAGATGAAGACCAATGAAGAACACTTGAGAGGAAATGAAGAACAAGTTTTTGATTCTAAAAACTAAAGAAAAGAAATGTAAAACTTGTTTATTGAATTGTAAAGTGTGCTCTCCAAGTTTCACTAAAGTCACTAATATATGTAGTGACTGAGTTCTGAAAATAAAATAGGCCATAAACAAATCCAACAATCTAATTATTTGCTATTTACAACCATGAAAGTCAAATTCGCAGCCTAAAATTACAAGTGCAGAGGTGCTAACTTTGAAGCTTAAAATGACCCTCTAAATGATAGAATTGGCCTTGGGATATTTCTAGAAAACTTGTAGATCTTTTCGTTATCTTTCCAGGGACTCCTAGAATGCTCAATTTGGAGATCGGTAGCACTCTGTAGGCCCTGCACAAGTCAGATACGTCAAGTGAGTAAAAATCCGAAAATACGCAACAATTAGCAATTAAGCCCACTTACTTGCCTAAGCCAAAAACTGAATTAGAATCGGAAAATAAAGGTTCAAGAGAGGTCAAATAAGCTAAGAAGAATAGAAAAATATTTAACTAAAAGCACTCTATCAATGGCAAATGGCAGGTCAACCTGTGCCTTTGGCTGAGGAAGAAGGAGAAGAAGGTAATGAAGAAGGAAACCAGCTGGGAGCTGTTGAGGAACCTCAAGATGAACTTGCACCATCTGAACCACATATCACATTTTGAATCTTTGATGATTCAAAAGATGGATGCTTTGTTTTCTCTTCATCATGAAAAAAGATATGAAGTGAATTCATCTTTAGAAGAACTGAAGACTAGGGTTAAGAACACAGAGTCTAAGATTTTTAGGGATGAATCTAGAGACATGGATTAGTTCTAGTCTTATTCTATGATATGTTATGTTTTATGTTTGTCTAAGTTGTTTATTTCTTGTTTTTGTTTCTTTTCTGTTTTGTATTCTCCTTGTTTAATGATTAATGAATTACTTCTATTTCATTTTCTATTTTGTCTACTTCTGTTTTTTAATTTGATATGCCAAATAGGGGGAGTAGATATAATGATAATATGGTATGAAAAACAAAAAGGAATAGATTAGAAAATGTAAAAAAAAATGAATGCTTAACTCAGGGGGAGCTAATGATGAATGCCTAAATGTTATGTCTGAATTTTTTTAAGTAAAAATCAAGTCATGGATATAATAATTGATCTTTGCAAAAGCTGAGAAATTTTCAGGATAAACATCTCTTCTTTAAAAGCATGTTCCATCAATTAAGTATTTGACATGCTCAAATCAAAAAGGGGGAGATTGTTAAAGATGAAGATATGGAATCAAGAAGAATGAAGAATGCAAGTTTTGATGTGTAACACCCCTTATGCACCGATGTATTAACATTATTATTATTATTATTATTATTATTATCAGATTAGCGCATAATATATTTATTAAATCTTTTGCGGAAGCATAATCGAAAACCATATTTCTTGATTACATTATATATGGAACTCGTAATACTTAAACATCACAACAACACTAGCCTCTGCCGATCCAGAATCACATAATCATAACCATAGGCAGATAAACACAATTATCTCAACAAATATAATTAGGAGGAAACGTCATTACATAACATAAACTGGTTATGTACATATATATATCTGACACTCACAGTGTCTATACAAAAGAATAAGCATCTGAGTGCTTTTGATCTCACAGACCCTTCCTCACACGAGGGCATACAAGTTCTATACAACACAAAGCAAAACATGTGCATACACACACACACACATCTTCCCTCTACAGGGGTACAAAACCATCTCATCAAAACTGAGCCACCCAGCTCTCTCTCTGCTGCCACATGGCTGTGCAGACACTGTCTCTACTGGGGCCTCCCGCCCTGAGATCGCTCCTCTCTGCCAGAAGAGTCACCTGAAACAACATAAACCCCACACGGGGTGAGATATACATCTCAGTAAGCTCAGGGTCCTTGGAAGCATCTCCTCCACCCTGGCTCACTTTCCATGATACACGTCATCAGGCATCACAATCAATCTAGCCTTCCGGCCCTCATAACAATACAAGCAAGTCATCTAGCTCTAATGTATACTGCGGAACTACGCCGCCACGGTGTATCATCATCAACACCATGATGCATCATCATCAGCATCAAACCTCAGTGTGAGACCGGAACTCACACCTGTGTCATCCCATCGGGAGCTACCCCTTACGCATGGATGCACGTATATGGTACCTCCGAGAATAGGCCTCAACCGCAACGGGACCACCTATCTCTTGGTTTTAAGGGATCATCATCACCCATGAGCAAACCAAACTAGGAGGTGCGCTCTTCTCCTAGGGAGGTTCATATCTATCTAACTGGCTAGAAGATCTAATCATAGGTATACATATACATACAAGGCATAGAACATGCATATATATCATTATGAGTATGCAACAACCATCAATGCATGCATCATGAATGCAACCATCACTCCCTCAGGGTATGGTGGAGCACAAGCAATGGGAAACATCCCCAAGGGACCAAGAACTTACCTGGCAAAGCCGTGCTCTGCAGTTCTCTCCCTACTCTGTGATCTACGCCACTGACACCCGCGGTGTCACGCCCTATACAAGGCACACAATCTCATATCAATCATCAAATACAGCCATACCAGGCATAAACATATCATACGGTTCTCAACCGTCACAACTAAAGGAACTTCCTTCCTTCACAAACCTCTAAGTCTTCTAACTTAAGGTTTACCAAGGCTCATCACTCACAAGCCATCTCATAGACCCTCAACGGTCTATATCAGCTCAATCAAGGCATTTGAGTCACCACAGACTAGATGCAAGCCAAACACAATGAGCTCAAAGCTCCTTACAAGCCCAAATACTCAAAATACACATATGGCTTTAACGGTTCCTTTCACACACAAGACACTGTTCCAAAAGCCTCTCTAGCACATCAAAACCATAATCAAGGCTCTTGCATGTTCTTAATATCATCAAGTGACTCAACACATAAGCCACACATGCATAACTCAGAGCCCATAACCAAAGTTCACCAAACTAACATTTGAGAGCTAATCATTCATCACAATAATGTTCTAAACACATATTTCTAAAGGACCCAAGGCTAATACTAGCTCTATCACAAGTGGGTCACTATTCACCCAAAACCCCAACTCACAAATTAAACGGTGAATCTCGAGTTTCTTACCTCAATGACGACAAGGAAGGCCCAAGGACGACTCCCCCAAGCTCGGGTGCCCACGAATCGACGCCGTTCCTCGTCGAACTCGAGTTCTATAAACTTCCCTTGAGAAAGGGATTTCTCTGGTTTGGGGTTTTCAAGGGATTTTGATGAAGGATTTAGGTTCACAACATGTTTTCCACAAGATTGATGTTTAAAGGAAGGTGTTTAAGTGAACTATAGTGGAGGTATGAAGCTTGGGGCTTCAACAATGGCAGCAGGTCGCTCAGAAGAAGAAGAAACAGATTTTTCCCCTTCAAAACGCGAAGGGGAGCTTTTATACCTGCTCCGTCAGAGGTCCAGCGCTGATCGCGCCACCTCTGGCGCTACCCGCGCCAAGCTCTCCTGAACTTGTGGTGCTAGCCGCGCCAAAACTCCCCTGCACCTGTGGCGCTGACCGCGCTGGAAACCAGAGAGAATAGGTTTTCCAGAGCACTTCCGGCGCCACCTATGGCGCCACCCGCGCTAGAATCCAGAGAAAACAGGTTTTCTAGGCCACTTGTGGCGCTACCCACGTCAACATGGCGCTACTAGCGCCAACCTCCACCACTGGCGCTACTAGCGCCACACCCCAGACTTAGTTTTCTTCCTGGGAAACCCTGGCGCTAACCGCGCGGAAGCCTGTGCTAGCCGCACCAGGACTCAGGGTCATTATATGATGTTTCACATGCCTACTCAATTGATGACATTTGTAATTTCTTGCTTAAGCTTGGTTCAAGTAGTTAAAACTTCATAATCCTCACTAACCTTGATTAATTCATGCATTCATACATTTTATCATGTTTAATCATATGGTAATAAGTATTTAGATATAAATTCATGAAGGCAATTAGATTTTTATAAAAACTGTTATTCACTATTTTAATCGATTACAAGTATGATATAATCGATTAAATGCATGTGTATGAGTCTGCATATTGCTTTATGAACATTTTAATCGATTTTCGTTGATTTGTAATCGATTAAATGAGCTTAACACAGAAATGGACGTTATTTGTGATAATCGATTACCTCACAGAATAATCGATTAATTGAGTCTCTACATATTTTATAAAAGCATTTTTATCTGGTTTAATCGATTACCAGATATTCGTAATCGATTAAATATGCTTTGATATGTTTTTAACATGGTATGTGTTAATCGACTAATTGGGAATTTAATCGATTACACATGTGTATAAGAAAACTCAGTTCATCTGGAATAATCGATTACAAGATGACTTAATAGATTATTTTGTTCATGACATATTTCCAGATTCCTGATGAACACTTTAATCGATTATCTGGTTAAAATAATCGATTACATTAGTAGAAATAATCGATTACTTTGATGAAATAATTGATTACAGTTAGTTAAGTCTGTTTTTTTTTATAAATAGAACAGCTTGGACTGAGTTTGTATGACAAGTATTTTGTGAAATATTCGTATAAGCCTTGAGAAACACGCTTTCTAGGGTTCTTAAAAACACTAAGGCTAAAGATTGAAGAGAGAATCAAAGATGCTAAGTGTCATGGAGTTTTACATGATTTGTTAGTCATCATTCACATTGTGTGAAGAGTTGTTCAAGCTTTCTAGTTAAAGAAGTCATCAAGAAAGAGTATTTGCATACATTCTCAGATTGGTTAGATCATTCATTTCATTGAATTTACTGAGGATTATGAGGTGATATCTTTCTTGAACTTTAAGCTTGGTTATTTTGTTTGAATTTTTGTGTTGTATTTGTGTTGAATGTTCATATAACAAATTGTAATCTTTAAAGCATTTTCTAGAAGGGTTTCTAGAGGGAAGAACAGAGAGGGGTTCTCTGGTTCTAAATCTTTTGAAAAGTCTATAGGATATAGATTTTGAATTTTACCTAGGAAGGGTAAGAGAGATCATTATAAGCTTGTAAAGAACTTATATTTGTTATAGTGGAACTCTGACCAAGATTTAGTTTAAAGAAAACTAGATGTAGCCTCCGGGGTTGAGAGGTGAACCAGTATAAATCTTATGTGATTTAATATTTCTGTTTATGTTCATAATATTCTTGAAGTATTAGTTTTGTTCATATTACAATATTGGTCACAACACAAGAGAGATTTGATTGGCGAAGAAAAATTGTTTTCTTAGTTGGTTTTAAAAGATACGATCCTTCTTGAAAGTCTTCTGCTGTTACATTTTTGAAAAGAAATTTTTAAAACTCTGAGGAAAAACCAATTCACCCCCTCTTGGTTATTTGCATAAGTGTTCATTATATTTTCAATAGATATACCTGAAGGGAATGAAACTAATATATTATTGCAAATTATTCAACACCATAGGAGATATATCAAAGTGGTATTGCAAAAAAAAAATCATAATCAGGTCACCAAATTGAAGGGAAAAATTAAGTTTGGCCATTTATGATATCCTAGACCACTCCTAATTAACTACTTCATAACGCAACAAAATTTAAAAGGCCACCTGATAGGGATATTTCTTATGGTCAAGTGAAAATAAATTTCAAAATAATAATAGAATTCACGTCCAAGTTGTCTCCCAAAGGACTAGTGCATATTCTGGCAATTAGGATTTAGAAACTAGTGTTTGAAAAAAGTATTTTATCGATTGGTTGTATTTGAATGGTAAAAGAACAAACATAAGAGTAAAAGCAAAAAAATAGAATAGTTGAAGAAAGATCCGTAGCTTGTTATGAGAATTGATGGCTTAAACAGCTAGGGTTGGACTTAGTTTTCCCCTTTTTCAATTCAATAAAATTCTTTATCTTAGAAATTTGTTGTCTGAATTGCACCAGAATACCTCCTCTATTGAGCCTTAGGTCTTTTATATTTTGATATGGGCGGTGGCCTATCGTGACTTTCTCGCTTAAGTGTGCGTAACATCTCGCATGAGCGAGATCTTCTGATCCTAAAAATTTTAGCTTTTGACTTTCCTCAATTAAGCACATAGAATGTCGCACTAAAGCGAGGTCTTTGTGACCTGCCTTTGCTTTGCTTTCCTTACTTAAGCACCTTGAAACTTTGGCTTAAGCGAGGGCCTATAGTGAATCAAAAGTTGCTCATTGACTTAGGTAGCTTAGGCGCATAGTATGTCACGCTTAAGCGAGCCTGACTTCATCATTCATCTTCAAGGTTCCTCTCGCTCATGTGTGGAGGAAAGCTTGCTTGAGCAAGGCAATGTCAGTGTCTCTTTCATGTGGTTCTGACTTGGCACGCTTAAGTGCACAGCAAGTCACGCATAAATGAGTAGAACTCAGCTTGTGTTCCTGAATCAATTTCCTGTAAAATCTTCCACAAAATCATCTTAAAGTCCTAAAATTAACATGCTAAAGACCCTATGTGATAATTCCTAATTTATCCTAATTTTGAGTTAAAACAAGGTTCAGTGTATCAAATACGTTAAATAATCGCCTTAAATCGAACATAAAATTAAAGCATATTTGACGATTATCACCATCTAAGAAGGCCATCATTTGCTATAAAGGCAATGCTATACAGAGTTAATAAGGAAAATAAAGTCATACAAAAGGCAAGACAAATACATCGTAGGAAAAAAAATAATATTATCTGGTGCTGAAACACCCCGTAGGCCTCCGACGTGTTATCATTAATAATATCATATTAGCGCTTAAATATCAATATAAAACCTCAACGGAAGCACATAATCGCTTTTCTTGATTCATCATGTATGGAATAAAACATAAACAAACAACTCACATACCAGACATATATTTCACACCCCTGCTGATCCAGTTTCTCATATCATACATCATAAAGACAGATAGCTAAAAGACTTAGGCAGATTATCAAATATACATCATTTATACACAGAAGGAGATTCTCATATCCATATCAGAATGAGTTCTGTACATTCATATACATCAGAGTCTTCACCCCACCGGATGATACAAAAGAATATCTGCCCTCATCGAGGGTATACAGAACTATACATGTATCAGGTGTACACACACCATCCCTTATCAAGGGTAAAAAAAATATAATCAAAACAAATATGAGCCTTCCAGCTCTATCTGCTGCTTCTCAGTCAAGCAAGAACGTCTCTACTCAGGCCTCCTGCCCTGAGACTGCTCTCTTCGTCCGAAAGAGTCACCTGAAATCATAAATCCCCACACGGGGTGAGATAATATATCTCAGTAAGCTCAGGGTCCTTGGGAAACCATTCCCACCCTGGCCCACAGATTCACAACACACACATCAGGCAAACATATCAAGCATGGCCCACTGGCCTGGCCCTCTGGCCCTCATCATATCATGATCATACAGATGGCAGAGCTCCTCAATGCCTAGCGGAGCTCCTCAACGCCCTGACGGAGCTCCTCAACGTCAGTATCACATCAATATATATGGCAGAGCTCCTCAATGCCTGGCGGAGCTCCTCAACGCCCTGATGAAGCTCCTCAATGCTTGGCGGAGCTCCTCAACGCCTGAATACATGGCAGAGCTCCTCAATGCCTGTATTCATCTATTGGCCAACATATATATCTCAATCACAGCATACATTCATCCAATACAGATGCACACAATATCAATATAAACAATGCAACAGCCAATGCATGCATCATGAATCATGACCAACACTCCCCAGGAGTGTGGTGTGCAACCAAAATGGAAATTCATCCCCAGGGACACAGAACTTACCTGGCAAGGTCTCAATCTGTGATCTGATCCCTGCTCTGTGGCTCCCGCCACCAACAGTCTCACAATCACGGCCTAATCAAGGCATATATCCATATCAAAACCAATCCACAGGCATCCAAGCACAGAACATATCATATACAGAATTCCCCTATCCTAGGGTTCAGTCAAGTCTAGCCCATACTAGGCTACTCATAGACCTCACAAGGTCTACCAATGCTGCATACTAACCATCTGAGTCATTCCAGACTCAATGCAGCACAAGCCTGAGCACAACTCACATTAGCTTTATAACCCAACATATGGCTGGAATGGTTTAAGCCTCAACCAAGGCTCCATTCCACTAGCCTTTCAGGCTCAACACAAGCATAAGCAAGGTTCTGGCATGGCTCCAAAACTGTAAATGGCTTATCACACGAGTCACATATACAAGCCACAGAGCCAAGATTCAAAGTTATCTAAATCAAAAACTGAAAGCTAATCCTTCATCTATACATTGCTCTAAACAAGTTTCTCTACTGGACCCTGGGCTACTTCTAGCCCCAGCTCAGTGTGGGTCACAATATTCAGAAAATCCCAAAATCCAAAAACAACCGGAGAAACTTGAGTTTCTTACCTTAGTGGCGACTAAAAAGACCTCAGGACAGCTTCCACAAGCTCTGGTGTCCGTTTCAAGTCTTGAATCTCCGCCACTCTCAAGCTCTCTGAGCTTTTCCTTCAGAAGCACTTCTCAATCAATAGGGGTTTTCAGAAGAGGAAATGAAGGATTGTAGCTTTCCAAGTGGTTTTCTCAAGATTAAAGGTCTTTGGGAGGTGTTTAGATCAAGCAAAGAGGTTCTAGGAAGCTTGGGGAGGTCAACAATGGAGGTTAGGGGCTGAGGGAAGAAGAAAACTGTTTTCTCCCTCAGCTTTTCGCGTTCTTGGCCTTATATACCCAGCCTGCCCGAGGTCTGGCGCGATCCGCGCCACAATGTCGGTGATCTGGCGCTAACAGCGCCATCCCCACGCTAACAGCGTCAACCTCCCGAACCTGTGGCGCCATCCGCGCCAACTCCCTCGACCAATTGGCGCTATCAGTGCTGCTCCTGGCGCTGACCGCGTGGAAAATCAGAGGAATTGGGTTTTTCAGGGCACTTCTGGCGCCACCCGCGTGGCCCTTGGTGCTACCCGCGCCGACCTCTCGACCAATCCACGCTTTCAGCGCCATAGCCACGCTAAAAGCGTGATCTTGTCGAATGTCTGGCGCCAACAGCACCGTCCTGGCGCCATCAGCGCCACAGCCAATGGGTCTGGCGCTATCAGCGCCAACCCTGGCGCGACCCGCGCCACACCTAAAACCAGGTTTTTAACTGAAGAAACCTGGACCAAAGGTGAGGGTCCTTACAAGTGCAGAGTTGATCATCTCTTGATAGGACACCACATTTGGTTACCGAAGAAATTAGAAAAATAAATGAAAGCAATAGAGTTGTACATATAACACCATGAACCTACCTCAGTACCTTTCAATTCCACTGTAGATATTGCTAATGAAAAATGAACACTGAATGTTTCATTGATAAAATCTGGATGTTGAAGTAAATAACTACATACCAAGGAGGGATGATACTAATTGAAATACCCCATTGAAATATAAAGACTTATTCAGCAATACAAATGGTTGCACTATTTGCAATGTCATTTCAATCAATATTACTTCAGCATCACATCAAGTTGTGCGGTGTCCAAGACAACCAAACCCACTTCCTGGATCTGATTTAGTGCCTTAGAGTGGTGGAGAAATAATAACTTCAAATATAAGATTTTATAAAAAATGACAAGAGATATACTAGTTATTCAAATATCAACCGTTGCATCATAATCTATATTTAATGTTGCAGGTAGAGTAATTGATGAGTATCATTTTAAATTGAACGAATAATCTATTGAAGCTTTCATATGCGGTGGAGATTAGATTCGTCATAAATACAATTTGAAGAAAAAAATAAAGGTACATAAATTTTTTTTAATAGACTCTTTTGTAATATATTTATTTTTCTGATAACATTTTTTCTTATTATCATCTTCCTTAAGCATGATCCATTAATTATAAAATATTTTATTTTAATTATTGTCAATCAATTATAATCATTTAATTTGCTTTGTGTAATATTTGAATTATAATACAAATTCGTAATCAATTATAATCACAAATTAATAGTATTGTGTAATTTGCGGTATGTTCTCGATCAATTATTAATATTCAAGTCAATTAAATCATGTGAGTATCCAAAATTCGGTTGATCTTTTTCCTTAGTTTTGAACGAGCCAGTTTTCTCTCTCTCCCTTTTTCCTATGTTGATTGGTCCCTTTTTTGCCTTCAATTCTAAAATTGTGGTTCAGTTTTGTTGTTCTTTTCAGGATACAACAATATATTACTGATACGTTCTCATTGATAGTTTGCCGCATATTAAATATTTTATCTCGGATAGTCAGTTTAAATGTTTAATTAATCACTATTAGTGTCTGATTAAAAATTTAGCTAATATATTTTTTGTAATTTCGATTCTTTGAATCAGGTATTTTTAATCCCGTATTCTGTATATTTTTATAGAATTGTTATATTAATTATGGTATTCAGAGCTGATTTATACATTGATTTGAACTAATTCAGATAACTAGCTGCTGAGTTAATTCTACTCTGATTCCTGAAAATCTTTTTCTTTTTTCTTCTCTTTGTTGCTTAGTCCTTTCAAGCGTGACCATCAATCTAGAAAGATTTTTCTATGTAGCCATTGCGCGTAGGCAGCTTATAGCCTTCTTTCCTTTTACGGTAATAAAAAATATTTTAGACAAGAGTAAATTAACATAATCTTACACCATTATATCAACTGTATGAATTTCAATCTATATACAAAACAAAGTCACAGATAAAAACTTAACAAATGGATTTGTATAGTAAAGCTGGTCCATCAAAATAGGTGCATATATGATATCAAGGATATCATGAAATTGTGAAACCCTTTGTGAACCCTTCAATTTTTTTTACCTGATCCATCTTTTAATGAGGATTGTAACTTGTAAGTATAGAAATTGATAAGGATGAAAAAAAAAAATCATACCCATAAGTAATATATGCTATAGATTGAAAATAAATAATTTAATGGATACTTAAAGGGTAAAATAAATCATTTGTTTTCTCTACTTTAATTTTAACGGAACATGCTGCAGGTACCCTGTACCCGTAATTTGGAAGTACTTAAATAGTTTTAATTATATATAAATTAAATTGCTCTAATTTAATTTTAGTATAAATAAATGTTTCAATTTTGTTTGTTTGTTTTAATTTTATATATTTTATTTTTCTTTCTTTTAAATTCTTCATTTTAACAAATATTCACAGATATCATGCATATACTTGCAAATCTTTATAAAATTCATTGATGTTCGCTCCCTTAATAAATATTGTTGTAGATACAAGGAGGATATGAGGTGTGTTTTCATCCAATGAGATGATGATAAGAGGCTATTACCCGGGCCAACCTTACGCCATTGTCATCCTAATAACGAATTAATCCACACCTTATCAAATCATATTTGTAAAAATCATTAATATTTTATACAATATTTGCATTTATGATATTGACAAGAAAATAAACATTATCATAATTAATTTCAATAATATTATTAAAACTTATAGTCCTTTTTAATCATATGCATTAAAATAAATACATCAAAAAGTTTACATATTAATAAAAATATATCTACCTTAAAAAAACTTAATATTACATATCAATTAAAATAATAATAAAAATGTTAATTTCCCGTGTATTGCACGAGTCTACATACTGGTATATTGAATACATATATGTTGAATTCAGTTAGTTAAATAAATAAACCTCTATTGACTTTTTTTTCTAAACATGAATCCATTTGGCTGAATGCATGGAACATATTAGTCTGTAATATAAAAAATCATTACTACAATACAATATGTAACTTTATTCAAACAGAATAGGAAGATTTTTTGTTGTTGTGTAAATAATACCTATTGTTATACGTGTGTTGTATATACTCAGTCATTTCAGCTTGATGATTGAAAATGATATAAAATAAAACAAGAATGGGTTATTTGTTGCAGGTTGAACACAAGATGAAAAAAATAATGGGTAAGGGAATCCATTTATAAAGAAAAATGGGCAACAAAATACAACAATTAAAACAAATTGATAAAATTAAGAAGGAAAACAAAAGGATAATAGATGTATTATAAATAAATCAAATGAAGAGTTGACACAATTTATTGGCAAAATGCACTAATCAATTTCCCATTAATTACAGAAAAAAATGGTTGAATTTCCTATTTGAAAACAAAAAATTGGATTTAATTTTATCGGAATATCAATTAATGTATAATATGAATACGGTGAAAGCAATTTTGTTGCTTACCTAATAAAAATGCAAAACGAAATAATTACTATTTATTAAAAAAAAGGTTACATAATTAATGTCAGTTAATGTCCATAAATAAATTAAAAATGAAAACAAATCAATCATCACTAAATAAATAAATAATATAATTAAATTTCATTAAAACACATAATTAAGCGGGAAATTAAATAGCATTAAATTGCAACATGAAGTAATATTATTGCGAAATAAAAGACCAATTCTAAACACAAAGAATCAAATTAGCAAAAGCATGAGAAAATTGGACAACAATTAAATGCAACAAAAAATAAAATGATAAAATTTATAATAGCACAAAGAGGAAAATGAAAATAGAGGAATAAAAGGAAGATGATGGACCTTTGGCGGTATGAATGTGTATATGTATGAAAAAAGAAATAAGAAGGAGGGTTGTGATGATCAACAAGTTAGCCTTGTAATGTCCATTTGAAGCAAACCATCTGAAAAATTAATAGTCCATTTGTCCTTCGATAGGAATAATACGAATATGAAATATCAAATCATATTTAGAGCCAATGAGATAATACACACGATAAATTGAAGGTGTTAGAAGGTCAATAGAATAGAAAATTCAAGAAACGATAAATAAATGAAGTAAAGATGCATTATCTGGCTCTTTAACCTGATACACTTAAAGGCCTCAATTTCAAATTTAAATTGTCACCAAAACCATGACTTAGTGAAATATAGAACATTTAACCAATAAAAGTAACTTCAAAAAAGAACTGAAAAAAGTAGAAGTGTTTTTTGTTTGTCATATTCCAATATGCTCCCTCTTGTTGCTCGTGGTTTGTACCTCTTATTATTGACTCTAACGTCAGAGCATGTCCTACAATGTTGGATTGATGCAATTGGCAATGTGAAAATCTTGTGGAAGTCGGTGTAGCTAACTTATTTGAAAGATGAACAAAAATGCTACATAAAATTTAATTGAAGAGAGGTAGGAGATGAAGAAAAAATGGCTAGTACCTCCATGGGACTCATAGGAGCATAACATAAAGCTAAAATAGAAAGAAATGAACTCGATTGATAATTAAGGGTGTTGGGGAGAAAACGAAATATCAAATAGAAAAGAAAGAGATAAGGTGGAAATCATTCAATGTAGAGTGAAAATTGAAGAATCAATTAAGAGATAGAAGAGAATTGAATTGAATGGATAAAATAAGATAAGACAAGAAAAAAACAATATTAAAAAAGTTAAATGAATGTAGGTATTCATTTAGATAAATGCGTTAATATTAGTGAGTATAAATAGTTTTTGATAGGTTAAAAAAAGAAGTTAAATAGTCTGAAACAATCATCCAAAATTGTTGAATATGAATATGCAATTATGAAGAAAATGATGAGTCATAAATAATTAAATGTTGGCAAAAGAATGTGAAAAGACAAAAAAGTATGGGAGAAGGGGGTGAAGGTTTTTAAAGAAAAAATTTATGGAAAAGTAACAACTTTCATATATATATATATATATATATATATATAATAAATTATGATTAACAAGGTTTGTGTCTAATATAAGAGAAGAAAATGTATTCATAAAAAAAAAAAAATTGTTGTCACAAACTAAGGCATGCATAGTTACGAAGAATGTAGTACGGTTTTGGGTGTGCACATCATAGTCACACAAAGTGCATTTGTCACAATAAGTTCGGGTATATATATCACAATACTTTCATTATAGTCTTCAGGAGGTAAATTTTGTATGCAGGGTTACTATCAACCTAATATTGCGACAATAATTTTATTTTGATTAAAGAATCATTTTATAAGTTTGGATATGAACTATGCACTAAGGATTGCAACAGTATCATTTTATTTTGATTTAAATATATTCTTTATTCTTGTAATTTATCAATTTTGATTCTTATATTTTAAAATTTACTTTTTAACTATTATTGTTTCCATTCCTTAAATATATTGTTGGTGGTTATCTTTTAATAACCTTAATGGCTATCATCTTTTAAATGGTAAATGTGGTGGTGACATATTATTGGTGCTAAGAATTCAAATTTAAATCAAATCAAATTACAGGAGCTAAAATTCAAACTCTTTAAAGTATAGAGACTAAAATACAAATAAAAGTAAATTATAGTGACTAAAAATATATTTAAATATTTTATATTGTAACTTTTTGTGTAAAATTTTTTGAACCTTGTTTCTTTTCAAATTTTTCTATTCATGAAAATAAAAAATAATGTAAATTTTTTTTAATAATTTATACATCATATGAACTAACTTTAACTTGTCTCTTTTCAACTATTTTTCTCATAGAGTAAACAACTTCTTTTAAAAAATAAAATAAAATTATTTATCTTATAAAGGTTTAGCTAGCTGCTCTAACATTAAATTAACTTGTGTTGTGTCCGTTACAAGAGAATGGTAGGTCATAGCCAAGCTAAGATGCCACAAATGAAATGGCTAATGAAACTATCACTCCAAACGAACTTCATACCATTGGATTGACGCAACATCTCCATCAATTTCAAGTTCACAAACGGATCTCACTAGGAAAGAAACAGCATCATCAATGTTCTCATATCTTGAAAGATCAGAGGGAAGAACCTTGCCAGGCCAATTTTCCAACAACTCTTTCAACTTTGCCTTCAACTCTTCCTCAGAAACAAACCTCTCATCGATCCTGCCCTGATTCTAGTAGCACATAAGTTTCAGTTCTCTCATTTGCCCTTCTTCTCCGCCTCAATGCAAAAACCTGTTAGAAAATTAAACGCATGTTTATTGTTACAACAAAAATAGAAAATATAATGTACTTTAAATCAGAGTTGGCAAAATAGGTTGGATTACCCATCTTGCTCATACTCATCCGATCAAATATAAGGTTTTAATTTTTGAGCCTAAATTAAAGGAAAATCTTCTTAGTCTAATTCGATTTTGTTCAATCCAGACTTAGTGTTTAAAACCATCCAAAAAAAAAAAAAAAAAAGCCTTACCTGGTTTAAACTTTATTTTAGAGGTCCAAATTGAATCCAGATTTATTTTTTTGATCTACTACAGCTCTCAACCCGCATCCGCCTTGGCCTAGGTTGGATTTTCTATATGAGTTTAATTAGAATGTGTATTTTTTACTTGTCACTTAGTTATAGATTGTTATATATATTAAGATTATTTGTTTTTGTAATAATTATTTTAAAGTTATGTCAATAAGAGATATTGTAAGTAGTCTTATCATTTTATATGTAAAGAGATTATTTTCAGATTTAAATCTATGATCAACAAGTCATTAAGACACAACTTTACTGTTGTACTGAGACTTGCCCTCTTATAATCGATTGATATTACGAAATAAAAATTATACTGAAAGTGTATGAAAATTAAACTATTCATATAGTTTAACATATGATAGTAATTCTACTACATTGGATATCCTCTAACATAGAAGCATTCGACCCATATAACATTTCATAGGACTTGGGAACTTCGAACTGAGAATTCATTTTTTTTAACTAAATTGGCCAATGAACAACATATATTTCCGCAATAAGGGTTGTTGTAGCTAAGACTAATCCTACTAATCACGAATTCACAATAATAGTAAGATTTTGAAAATACTGCATAGATATTAGATGTACCTGAGTTGTACTTCTGGAATCACCTGCAACCTGAGGCAGTCTCTGATGGATTGAAGAACTAAACCATTTAATTTTGCCTGCTGATGATATATAGATTACGGGATTCTGAATATTGTAACTTTCTGCATCTGCAAATGATCAGAAGGCCAATGCAGTCAGTAAAACAGACAACCTTAGCTTTTCCACAGACCATAATTTTAGTGCATGTTTGGTATGACATTTTCTTAGGGGAAGTAAACACTTTTTCTTGAACAGCTCTCTTAATAAGCTGGAAAAAATAAGCAATTATTTCTCCCAAATAAAAGCTTAGATTACTCAGAACTCATAAGCAGTGAAATTTGCATTTGGTTCAAAACTATACTGCATCATATTATGGATATGGATGAATCATGCAAATGCTCTCAATACTGCAACTTGTTTGCATAATCATTAGCAACAAGGCAACAAGTGTCCTTTTTCAGTTGCAAACATGTCAACCTGCTTTATTCTGCGCTAAAAAGGTAAATTTTTAAAGGCTAATGATAAGGACGTAGCTTACAGATGAGGGAACGAACTCCAACATTGAAGGGCTGAAACTGCAAAATTCCTACCATGGCAAATATTTTGCGCTAAGCTTCTTTCATGTTTCTGAAGTTTTATACAATCAGACCAAATATATTATAATCCATATAGCCGGTGTCATTTACAATCACAAACTCTAGGGATGACTTCTTTAATTCTAGTTCTCTAACTAACCTCCATTCTTATCATATTTTCAACATTACCCTTTTGTACATTACTTGTCCACACCCACCCTTTGTTTTGGCTACTGTCTATTTTTGGCTTTTTGGTTTAGATTTCTTAAGGCTTTGAAACACGTTTACAGAACAAATGCCAAAAAAAGGCATGTTTAGTTCATCATATTTACATATAAGAAATTAAGAATAAGAATTAAATGATCAAATATAAAAACCTTCTTTATGAATTAAATAAGCTATATTAAGTATGAATGTATAGATAATCACCAACAAAAGATATAAATGGATGGATTCTTCTATGTGAACGATATATGGATAAACTTTAAAATTATAGAAATCATGCAAAGCTAATCAAAATAATATTTTGTTTTAATATAATCCTTTGATAGTTTAATATAGGGGTGTTCACGGGTACGAGTTACCCGTGAACCCAAATCAATCCGAACCGATATGAACAGTTTGAGTTGGATCATTTATATATTTGGGTTAAAACCGAACCGAACCGATCAAAATCGTTCATGTATGGATTGGGTCACGGATTTAGATTTACAGATCCGTTGATCCAATGACCCGATCTGTGAAACCGTAATAATAATATAAATTTTATTATTTATATATATATATATATATTAAAAATTAAAAAAAATAATTTGACAATAAAAAAGGTAAGATATTGTAAATGTTTAAGATTGCATTCAAAAATAAGATAGGATATTTTTTATATTGCATTAAAAAATAGGATAAAATATTTTAAGATTGCATTGCATAATATAATAGAATATCTTTAAGATTGCATTGGATAATATGATAGAATATATTTAGGATTGCATTCAAAAATTGGTTAAAATCATATCTTTAAATTAGTATAAATAGAAACATATTTTGGTGTTCATGTATGCATTCCATTCCAAATAATATTAGAGTATTAGAGAGTTTATGTTTGCATCATTGAGAGAATTGTTGTGAGATCATATAGAAGCGTTTGACACATTTGATTCTTCAACTCTCAATCAGGATTTAAAGGTACCTATTTGCTTAAGGAATATAAGCGTAAATGAAACTATTTTATTATATTCTTCTTCTTGACTTTGAAAAATGTCGCAGCTGGGAACTAGGATATACCAGTTTTGTCTCTGTTCTTGATGAATTGAGACATGCAACTTCTGGCTGGGAAACTAGGATACCAGTCTGATTGGGAAACAAGGATATCAGTCTATCTCTATTCTTGGTAAATTTAGACTACAACAAAAGATACCAACTGGAATAATTGTTGTGTAAGGGTAGACTATTATAGTAAATATTGTTCACAAATCTTTTGTTTTAATTTATATTATAAGTCTATTTTATAATATTATGTTGATGGTATTAAATGAATCAATTTTACTACTTTCATACATTTGATAATATTGTGTTAATTGTATAAGATATTTAAAAGAATCGTGATAAAATAGTAGTTCTAAAAAAAATTAAATGGGTAATCCGGTGATTCGAACCGAACTGAACTGTTCATGAACGGGTTGGGTTGGGTTTCAATTTTTTTTTTCTTCTGAAAACCGAACTAAACCGATCAAATTTGATTGGGTTGGGTCTTAAATTTGACCAAAACCGATCCAAATCGACCCACCAACACCCCTATTTTAATAGAACATTTTCATTATGCATTAACCATATAAGGTCTAAGGACTACCAAAGTTGGTTGATTTCTTATGTCATTATTAATTAATCACTCTGTTACATTAACGGAGTAGTTCCCGAGATCCTCTCCTTGCCTTTCTTTATCATCATTGCATTGTCAAACTTTTCTGTGTTTCTCCATAGACAAACCCATTTACCTCAAAACCCAGCTTCTCCCTGTTTTTCTTAAATTTTCATCTTAATTTTCTTTATTATTTTCCATCTCCTGAATTGTGGTGCAAAACATGTTAATCTCATAATAAACGTCATCTTGCACCAATTATTTGATTGAAGGATCGTTGTAAATTGAAGCTACAGGGTTTCCAGAATTAATTCTAAAATTTGAGTAAGTTTTATAGGTTTTCCCCAATATTTCATTTGGTGATTGTTCAATAAGAAAAAGGTATTTATTTATTATTTTACAAGAAGATCACATGTTGTATGCTAATGATGCAAATAATCTCTACTTATAAAAGGGAAGGGTGCATGTAATGTGTTGTAGTTCTTATGTGCATGACCTATATTAAAATTCTCTTAGAGGCAAAAAATCATCTGCTACAAAAGTTTGTCTATTCTATTACCAAAGTTGTATGCAAGATGGCAAGAAATTCTTTGTCACAATTGTGGTCTAAAAGTGCTACTTGTCTTGCTTTTGTAGAGTTCCAAAATTGATGGCCTCCTTGAATTATGAGAACAAGAGAGGAAGTGGAAAGAAACTAAAAGTGCATTTTGATATTCCTGAGGATGATGATTATCCCAATCACAAGCATTCAAGTTCTTCAGTTTCATCTGAATGCTCATTAGATTCAGATGATACTGACAATGACTACAGCATAGACAATGTTGATTCCAAGTATGGTTTCTATGGCTCTCCTGTGTGGAGCTTTCAAGGAGGATCAGTAATCCAATCTCCCCCAGTTCAGTTTATGAGTTCTCCGGAGTATGATCCAAACAGAATCCCCTCTTCTATATTTAATAAACCTACAAGTCCTATGGATTGGAGTGTAGCCTCAAATGAATCACTATTCAGCATACACTTAGGAAACAACAGTTTCTCAACGGATCATGCTTGTCCATTCAACAACAAATCTGGGGAATTGCCTAGGACTAGTGATTTGCCCAGCATGCCTGCAACACTGCCACCTGTTCAAGAGGTGCCTGCTAAAGACAAAAATGTGGACATGGAGAGACACTCTGTGTCATCGGATTCATCAAGTGAAACCGCGGATTCGGTTGGGGGGCATGACCATAAGAAAACATCACATGAAACTGCAGGTTCAGTTGGGGAGGTTGTTGACCTCAAGAAAAAAGAAAATTCAGAAGAGATTGGCACTAATGAAGTAGTGTTGGACAATACTCCAGATGATCATTCTAATGAAGCAAAGATCCCTAATGGGGAAGCCAAGAACTATACAAGTGTCTTATACCGTTCGGTGGAAAGCGATATGAGCACACGTTCGTTTCAATTTCCTATGTGAGTTCCCTTCATATCTTGCTTATATCTGTTTTATCATTATGCTATAACTTCCCTGAGGAGGGTGGATACTTCATGCATGCAAATCACAAGACTAGGAATGTGTTTTTATCACAAACACAAAGCTCACAATAAGTAGCATACAGCTGTCTCAAACTACTCTGAAATATGATTGAAATCAAATAGAAATTCTTGTGTAATGGAATCTTAAGCAAGAGTAATGTGTAATACTATGCAGACTAGTTCTTCCAACCTCTAAAGTGTTTGCTAATCACTCATACTATCCAGCATTAATCACTAACAACGTGTTGAGATTGGCGTATGTGCTCTCAATTTTTCACGTCAAATAAAATTGTTACTTGTTACTTCATGTCATGACCAGATGCTCAATGTTTGGTTTTAGACAATGTTTTCAAACCAGTTGACCATAGTACTGCATTTTCTTTGGATAGTTTCTCACATGTATCATAAATCTCAGCCATGAATTTTAATCTTCACTAGAAGTGCACAAGAAATAGATGTGCACTAATCATTTCGGCTTCATTTATCTTTTCTGTTTAGTTTTTGTTCTTCATGTAGCACAATATAATTAATTTGATTTGTTCAGAGGGTGGGATATCCTGCTATTGACCATCATTTTCTTCTTGAATTCTTTCAGATTGACAGCAGAAGGAGGAAGAACTAGTTCATCAACAGTAGAGTCAGAAAAGCAAGAAAATAGTGAAAAGAAGGAGCAGCAGCCAGAGAAGCCACAGCAGCCTCCTAGTCCTAAAACAGAAAAATCACCAAAGCAAAGTGGTAAAAGTTGGTGTTTCTACTGCTCTTGTTCACCATGCTTTTGAGAGACAAAGGTCTTAATATGATGTTGGATGGCAATAACTAAATGACTAAAATAATGGTTACAATGGAGATACAATGCTGGTTACATAGGAATCATTTCCTGCATTGTGCATATCTTCTCCAAAAGCTCTAGAGGAAAAGGTAGTTCCAGCTTGAAACCCTGAGCTTCCAGGTGCAGATTTGGTGTGAATGGTTGAGAAGTAAATGATTTTAATGTGAAATGTATATATATATATATATATATATATATATATATAAATCTTTTTTGTCAATAACCTCAAATGACCAATCAATTGAATATTGATTTATGTAATCGATCAAACACTACTTGAAAACAACTATTTTGTTAAAAAAATGAAATAGTCCAAACTCTCCGAGATATTGTTTTCATTAGATCATTTGTATCTATATGCATTAAGATCCACATTTATAGATTTTTTGTTTGAGAATCAAAATAAGACAATTAAATTATTTCTTCCGATTGAGTCTATTCAACTAGGTCAAGCCATCAGATGTCATAGATTGATTTGCATTTGACTTCGTAAAGTTTTGCATAATGCTAATCATCTGACTTTCATGTTACATTTCTCTGCTTACCTGTCCTTGAAATTAGGGACAAAAAATTTACCTGCATTAGTGGCTTTTGTGTCCATGAATGTTTTTTCATATAGTTTTCCCTCAAGTCTTTTAATAATCCATGACCATAGTCTTAAGTTCAATCAACAAATGACTTTGAATTGTACTCTATGTGATGTGATGTGATTTGTAATGTCTTTGCTAACCTTAAATTCGGTGAAATAATCATTTATCTTTTAAAAAGTTTTACATTTCACATAAGAACCCTTTGAGCTTAAAGCCTAAAAAATACACAATTCACCTTTAGACCCTCGGGTGTTGAGCTTAAAATGTATGGATGCTTGCTATGCTCGGTCGGCTTATTTGGTTGAACGGTTCATAGCTACTCAAATGTTCAGTCGACCTTCTTGGTCGGACAGTCTATATCCCCTCAATTTTCATTTGGGCAACACTCTGATTTGTCAAAATTAAAGAAGCAACACACAATTTCACACTCATTCACTATATTGAATATCATTTTATGATTGCTATTATCTATGAGCTGAAATGGTTAATTGGACTTATTTCTAGCCTCAATATGTTTTATTCTCAACCTGCGTGTCTTTATTGTAATAGTCAAACAATACTCCACATTTCCAAGAACTTATTTTTCTTTGAGAGTACCAAACATATCAATGTTGATTGTCATTTTGTTTGAGATGAGATTTTAAAGGGCAACATTTGACTTGCTTATGTCTCCACCACTACACAATCGATCAACAGTTGATCTTGCTTGGTGTATGTTTGACTCATCTTATTTTTTAGCTTTTATTTGTCTTATTTAGTACAAATCATATGTATCTTTCATTAGAAACAACCTTGCTTAAGTCGAGTAGAATCATTATGAGTAACAACTTTTCCGTTGAAATAAAAAAGAAGCTTAAGAGAAGCTTTTTATAATGTTTTATCAAACAACTTTAAGCTTTAAAAGAAGCTTTTGAGCTAAAAGAAATGAAAATTATCAAGCAACTTCTATTGTATTTTAAAGAATATATTTTAACACTAAATGAGTGAATCAACTAGTATTGGATTATTCTAACTTAATCAAAGGTCTCAAGTTCAAGTCCTAACATGCAAGTGTATTTAATACTTGGAGAGAAGAGTTTTGTTCACTCATTGTATTTATGGTCAGGTTGAGCAAGATTGTCTCCAATGAAAAATAGATGTGTGTTATATATATAACTTATTTTGAACTTTAACTATAATATAACTTTAATTATAATATTTTCACATTATTAAATAACCTTTAATTGACATGAAATTCCAGCCTAAATAATAGCCATAACTCTGTACATTTAAGCATGTAAATTAGTCCAAATGAATTAATAACTAAGGATTGAAGCCTAGCCTACCTCCAATAAGTCTGAGTAGATAGTGGATGTTGGAGTAGCAAGTTTTTACGTGAAGTGAGTAAAACTGTGGTTCAGCCAAAGGGGGTAGAAAATAAGGAACTTGATGTAAAGAGATAAAAGCTGAGATTTTCGTGCAGTAATTTTCGAATGCAAGGCTATTTATACTAGTTTATTTGGTTATAAGATAACTATCCTTAAAGATATTTATCCTAAGTTAATTATTATAAATATTCCTTCATTTATGGCTTCAAATACGTGGTAGTTTACTGATTGTTGAAATTCATTTGCATATATCTATTTGTCTGTACTATCTAAAGCAAGATTCCCTTCATTTAATGTTTTGGAGAATTATCCCCTGACCTTACGTTAATTTTATGCCAAGTGTACTTTCATATTACCTAGAATTATTACGTATACATTTGGCTAGTTTACGTGAAAAATTTTATATATTTGTATTCTGTTATTTTCATATTCCCATAAATTAAATAATAAACTAAAAGTAAACTTTTTGAGGATGTTACATTTCACCTCTTCTAAAAAGAAAATTTTGCCCTCAAAATTTATAAATACCTGTAAACAATTCAGGATACTTCTTTCTCATTTCTGATTCTAACTCTCAGGTATATTCTTCCAAATGTCCTTGTCCCCATGCTACTTTCACCAATGATACAGACTTATTTCTTAATTGCTTTGTTTCTCTATCCAATATTCTTGTCGGGGGTAAGTTCATAGTTAAATATCTTTTAACTATATTGATTCAGATTCCAGAACATGATTCGGGTCGAAAATATATTTACGAAGTTTAGAGACATGAAACACATTGTGAAGGTTGGAAAGATTTGGTGGTAAAGCTATTTGGTAAGCTACTGTACCTATTCTTTTCAGAATTTGGAAAGGACCAATAAAACGAGGACTCAACTTTTTGACCTTCATTGCTTATCCTATTTCTGTAATTAGAGTAACTTTAAGAAAAACATGTTCTCCTTCTTGAAATTCTAAAGGTTTTCTCCTTTTATCAGCATAATGTTTTTGCCTATTTTGAGCTATTACCAATTTTTCTCCAATCTTCTTGATTTGCTCCGTGGTTTAAGTTACCAAGTCTGGACCCAAAAGACTTGCTTCTTCAAACGGAGTCATTCCTATACTTGTATGATAACTATTATTATAGGCAAACTCTGCTAAGGATAAATATTTCTCCCAAGAACCTTGTTGGTCTATCGCACAAGCTCTCAACATGTCTTCTAAGGTTTGTATGGTTCTTTCGGTTTGTCCATCTGTTTGGGGATGATAAGCAGTACTTAAACATAATTGGTCCCAAATGCTTTTTGTAATGCTCCCCAAAACCTAGAAGTAAAGCGGGGATCTCTATCAGAAATCAAGGTGGAAGGTATCCCATGTAATCTAACTATTTCCTGTATATACAGTTGAGCTAACCTCTCTAATGAATAAGAAATCCTAATAGGTATAAAATGAGCTGACTTGGTAAGTCTATCTACAATGACCCAGATTGAGTCGTGTCCAGAAACAGTTCTAGGTAATCCTACCACAAAATCCATAGATATACTCTCCCATTTCCATTGAGGAATTTCTAAAAGTTGTAAAGTGTCAGAAGATTTTTGGTGTTCTATTTTTACCTTTTGACATACTAAGCACTTACCTACAAACTCTGCTATATCCTTTTTCATGCTAGGCCACCAAAACATTCTCCTCAAATCTTGATTCATCTTAGTAACTCCAAGATGCATTCTAAAATTAATTTTGTGGGCTTCACACAAAATTTTCTCTTTTAATTCATCAATCTTGGGTACACAAATTCTCTTTTGATAAGTCCACAACCCATCATTATTTACCTCAAAATCTTGCAATTTTCCTTCTTGGACTTGAGTTAAAATTTGTTGAAAATCTAAATCTCTCTGTTGTCCTAGCCTGATGTGCTCTTTGAAATTACTAGTAATTTGTATTTGACTCAAAATGATACTTTTAGAATTAATAGAAAATCCTAAATTAAGATTTTTGAAATTTTCTATTAATTCCATTTCCTTGATCATCATTCTAAATACATGCAGAGATTTCTTACTTAATGCATCAACTACTACATTTGCCTTCCCTGGATGATATTTTAACTCAAAGTCATAATCCTTAAGAAATTCAACCCATCTTCTTTGTCTCATGTTCAACTCTTTTTGGTCAAAGAGACACTTAAGACTCTTATGATCTGAAAAGACTGTAAATTTTATTCCATACAAATAATGTCTCCAGATCTTTAAGGAAAAAACTACAATTGTTAATTCTAGATCATGGGTTGGGTAATTGACTTCATGGGGTCTTAACTGTCTAGATGCATATGCTACTACATTCCCATTTTGCATCAACACACAACCTAGACCTTTCTGTAAGGACCCTCAATGGGAAGCGGAAGACGCCAAGATTCCAGGCAGATAGCGCCAGGATCCTTAGAAGAAACCCTGTTCAGGGTGTGGCGCTGATGGCGCTAGGTCTGGCGCTGATGGCGCCAGACCACTGGAAAGTGGCGCCCAGAGCGCCATGGCCATGCTAGGAGCGCCATGGCCACGCTAGGAGCGCCAGGTCCTCTGGAATTTGGCGCCAAGGGCGCCAAGCCGGCGCTGGGAGCGCCATGATCTCTGAATACTCACTCTTGGGGCGCCATGTTTTCCAGCCAATGCTGATGGCGCCAGATGTGGCGTTGGGAGCGCCAGAAATTCTAGAATTTGGCGCTGGGGGCGCGGGAGCGGCGTTGGGAGCGCCAGAGGTCGTGCTGGGCCACTATATAAAGTGAAAAAGGCGAAAAAGGAGAGGAAAAACAGTTTCTTCTTCCTCCTCCAGCTCTGACTTCCATTATTGACTGGTCCAAGCTTACTAGAACCTTGTTTCTTGCTTTAAATACCTTCCTTTAACCTTTGATTGTGAGAGAAATACTTTGAAGCTTGAATCCTTCCTCCTTTCTCTTGAAAAAAAAAAACCCTTTTTAGTGAGAATTGGAATCTCTAGAGAAAAGCTCAGAGAACTTGAGAGTGGCTGAGACCCACTACTTGGAAAGGACACCAGAGCTCGAGGAAGCTGTCCTTTGGTCTTCTTAGTCACCATTGAGGTAAGAGACTCAAGTTTCTTCATTTGATTTTGATTTTGGAGGTTCTCATGAATAGTGACCCATATGAGCTGGGGCTAGAATTAGCCCAGGGTCCTGTAGAGAATTGTGTTCAGGGGGTTGTTCTGAGGAAGTTAGAGCCTTCAGTCATCATTATTGATGAAGTTTGGTTTTGGGGTTTTGAGTTATGTATGAATAGAGAAAGGACTGGTTTTTGGCTATTATGAACCTTAGAGATGTTGATAAAGTTGCTCATGGGATAGTATAGATGTTGTTTATGAGCTGAATTGGTTATAATGAGAAGCTTGAAGTTGATATGGCTAAAGCAAGGATATGCTTTGTATTAGCCTGAATAGAGTCTTAGAAGAGGCTCTGGAGCCTTGGTTAGGCTGAGAGGGATCTTGTTGAGGGTCTAGGAATCACTTATGAAGTGATTGGTTATGTGTCATATGGAAAGGATTATAGTTCCTTTCGTTCTAACGGCTTAGAACCATTATTGATACGTTATGTGTTGCCTTTATGTAGGACGTGGGCTTGATAATTCTGGTGGTGGTGACCACGAGACCGGGGGAGCTGGTGTTTTGCCTAGAGCAGGTAAGCTCTTGGTTCTTGCATGTGTGTCCTTACTGTGTTCCACCATGCTCCAGAAGGAGTGATGGTAGTAAATGTATATATATATATATATTATATATATATATATAGAAATTGTGTGCTGGTATGGTTGAATCCTAATATGTTTTCTATACCCTGGGAAGGGGAAATGATATGTATTGATATGAGATGATTGAAATGGAATATGAAACTGTGATGTGAGATTGATGTGCACGACTATGAGCTGTCTAGCATATGATACGCATGATTGACTATTAGATTTGAATGTGAATTCTGTGAATGAATAGAATCCTATGGTAGTAGGATAGATGACATGAGATTGAGTAGGACCTGCTGTGAGATGTTCCTGTTATATAGATATAGCCTCCCGAATGGAGATGTTCCTATATACACAAAGGTAGCCTCCTCAGGCAATTGTGTGGATAGATTATGAGATGTGCCTGTGATATAGATGTAGCCTCTTGAGTAGAGATGTTCCTATATACACAGATGTAGCCTCATTAGAAAGAGATGTACCTGTTATATAGAGGTAGCCTCCTATGTGGAGATGTTCCTATATATACAGATGTAGCCTCAGATAGATATATTGAGATC
>PYAF01000233.1:228248-246617 GCA_007407185.1 Glycine tomentella
CAGCTATGGTGTGGTGCTTCTGGAGTTGCTCTCAGACAAGAAGGCATTGGACCCTTCATTTTCTTCTTATGGAAATGGTTTCAACATAGTGGCATGGGCATGCATGCTACTGAAGCAAGGAAGGGCAAAGGAGTTCTTCACTGCTGGGTTATGGGAAGCAGGACCTGGAGATGATTTGGTAGAAGTGCTTCACTTAGCAATTGTGTGTACTGTTGACTCTCTCTCTACCAGACCTACAATGAAACAGGTTGTAAGAAGACTTAAGCAACTTCAACCCCCATCATGCTAGCCCCTTGTGTGGCTGTGTTCCTTTAACATTATTAATCTTAGAAATGTTCCCATTGGAATTTGTAATCTGTAATTTAGCATTTTTGTGGATTGTTCCCAATTTGTACTTATTCCCCTCCTTGTACATTTTTATATAGTTGTATTGTATCCCCAATTTTCCATGCTCTTTTCTTGATAAGGTATTACTTAGGTTTTGGGCCTTGGTGTTGATTCTGCAGAAGAATGCAGATATTTGATTTCCCCTTCATACAAGCGTATTCCATGTCTATTTGTTCAGTAAAATTGAAGAATAGAATCTGTTTTTTGATTATTTTTGTTGTTGCAGTTCTGCTAAATTTATTTGAGTAAGGAAGTGGATTGGATTAAAATTTTAAAATATTATTTTAGGGTAAAAAAATCATGTAGATTTTAAAAAATGAATATTATAATTTATCATTTTATTAAAGTTTTTTATGATAGTTTAAATTTTAAAAATTTATATTAAGAATTTAAAGTATATGAAAGGATTTTATAAGATTTGAAAGTACTTTTCTTAAATTTTGAAATACATATTGAAAATTACTAGAGTCAGAAAAAAATATAATAAAAAAGGATCAAGTTTGGAAAAAAAAAAGAAATTAATATAATTTTCTTAATTTTTTAATAGTTAAATTAATTCTAATTTTATGTTCTTTTATATTAATCCTTAATGCATTAACATGTTTTCATTTTTGTTTTTGGATTTGAATAGTTTTAAAATTATAAACTGATTTTTTGATTTTTTTTTTTTTAATTACAATGATTCCATATATATGCCCCCCATTTTCTTTTTACAGCACACTTTTCGTTATAACTAATCTATTTGTGTACTATAAAAATACTGTCAGCTCAAAATCATGTTCTTAATAACCAAAAAATTATAAACAGTTTGCATAATTTATTTTCCGCCACTAATGTTTTTGTTTACATTCTTGGCCATTAATATCTAGCTGACTAGAATTTTCAAAATTGGAGCGTGAGGCTGTGATTCAACCATGGATGCATCAATATAAAGTTGAAAAGTTATCTTACAAAGAGATTTGTGAAACTGAATTTTATAATCAAAATTTAATGTTTTTATAACAACAATTCATAAATTTATTAAAAAATAATAAACATAATATTTAAAAGGAAATTACAAAATTTTAAAAACAAAAGATAGCATATATTTCATAAAATAAACAAAATAATGATCATGTTGTCAATAATTCTAAAATATACCATATTTTAAGTGTTTCCTATATTTAGAAGTTTGTATTCAACTTAGTTCTAAACAAATCTGGTGTGAGAAAATTTGCCATCACAAACATACAGTATCCTCACCTTTCCTATACTTGTAAAGAAACCTTTTACTATCCTTTTTTCAAATGAGTCCCTCCCCTTTGGCAGACACACAAGATATTAGGGATGATTATGAATTGATCAAATCAAATAATAATAATTTTTTTTAATCAAGGAAACCAAAAATTGAATAAATAAAAAAAATCGAATGAATAAAAAAAATTAAAATTTTTTATTAGATTAGATCAAATTTTGAATTTAACTTTCAAAATTTATAATATTACTCATGTTTATATTTTTATTTCTTATATATTTATAAAATTATTACAAAAATTATAATTAATAATGATATATAAATAAAATATTTAATATTTTAAATTATTTTTTATTATATTTATTATATATCTTATCATTATTTAATACTTTCTAAAAAAATAAAAATATGATTAAAATCGAAAACTGATCCAATTTCAACCAATTTAAATTGGATTAGATCATATCATATTAAAGTTTTAAACAAAATCGATTGAATGATGGATTAAAACATCCAAAGTGATTGGATCAAGTGTTTTTTTATTCAAAATTTATCCAATCTAATCTATGAACATCCAAACAAGACATGTCATCCAACATGTTTCTTTCAATGTATTTGGTCCTATTTGATGGTGATTTAACTTTAATTTTTAATCGGGTCAAATAACATCACATGCTTTATGTAATCAATTTCACCTAATGAGATAAAAACTTTATTGTTATTGTTAATAAGAATTAAGGCTCAAATACAATGTTAATTCTTATAATATTAAATTTTGATTTTAATCCCTATCCTGAGTTGAGACCCTATATTTCCTTTCCGTTATTAAGAATTAGTCCCTATTTTGAGTCCCTTCTATAATGGGCCTAATAATTGTTTGAGTTGGCTAACAATTGCATATGTGGAGCTTACATGGCTATATAATGTATTGTCAACATGACATTTACTTTACATGTCAACACCTGTTTTCTTATATAACCATCGCTAATATTCACGAGTTGAACCAGAGTAATCTGAAACATGTAACTTCACATTATCTTTAAGGACTTATATACCAAGTTACCAACTACGCAAGTTTTTTGGAATTATGTTTATCTCGACTTTTTTGATAAAACAAAATAGATTTTTTTTTTTATATATATATATATATATATATATATATATATATTTAAACTCAATAACTCATACAGAAGAAGAGAAATAGAAAAGGATAAAAGTTAAGGAATAGAGTGTTGAAAACGTGAGAGACAAAAAAAAAGAAGTTGAAAAACTAATGTTAGAAGCTATGGTTTGAGACCCACTGCATGCAGAAGCAAGGTCACAAATGATCACTAGCTCTAGCAAAACTCGGCTGACTTACCAAAAATCTAGTGGCTGTGGAGGGTTGATGACATACTATGCTCTCTAGGATAGATTATGATGAGTATCAGAAATCTAAGATGAGATGGTATGAGGAAAAATACAAGTGACACTAACATAGTGTAGCCTCATATTATGGAGCTACAAATATAGAAGAAAAGTACCATAGAATAACATAGTGTAATTGAATATTATGAGATACAACAAACAGTACTATATATGAGCTCTATTTATAGAGCTTATTTGATTGACAAATATTACTAAAAAAACTAATAACAACCCACTAATATTCCTAATAAACAAATTACTCTAACATATGATGCACAAAAAATTATAAAATACATTATGTGTAAGAAACATATTTAGAAATGTATAAAAATTCAAAAACATGATAAATATATAATTGTAATTATACAAATCCAAATTAAAAAATACTTCTTGGACGACATTAATTAGTAAAAAAAAGTATAAATCATTGTTATCATACATTACTTTATATTATATACATATAAGATCAATACTATCAAACTCACTCCTTTCTTGAAACCATTATTCTTCATAAAGAAAACAATTTTCATATTTGGTTTATCAAGCGACAATATCTCTATGTTTTTATAGAATACACTTATGCGTTTCGTGTAAATGTACAAGAGAGTATCGGTAACTAGTGAGACAAACTGAGTTATCAGTGATTTATAGTTTTGATTCTTTTAGATATTTGATCAATACATATCAGCCAAGTATTCAAGAATATTGATATTGAATTCGTATAGGATATGTGAAGCAAACTGAAAATATAAGCACTTTATAGCTCTTAACAATGAGACTTTACAAGATTTTCAATGTTTATTTCCTAGGATATCACTGTTGTTGTTGATGTTGTTCATTACTGGGAATAACGATGGAGGAAGGAAAACATGCTAGCTAGGTAGCTAGCTTTAAAAAATGTACACTATTTGAGGGTGTATTGCGAATGTTTTGAGTGTATCGATTGGTCCATGTCTCGTTGAGTGGGAAATTTTTTTTTTTTATCTTTTGTATATATTATTGTCTACAATTTTTCACGACTAATTTTCACTCTAACATGCACGCTGCATTTTTATTCAAATCAATTGGTAACATCCACCGAATTTCACAAATAGTATTAATTAAAAACTAATGTAATTTGTTTACAATTTTTATTTTTAGTCTAATGTATTTTTATAATTGTATTTTATATATTAATAAGTGTAAAAGAATTATAGTATTAATTAAAAACTAAAAATTTCACCTCTCTAACTAACATACGATAAAATTTCACTTCACAACACAGAAAGGAAAGAGTTTCTCTCGGTGGGCCTTCCTGAGTTGACGAATGCCTCCTTTCTCTTCGAAGAAGTTTACAACAAAGAAGTGGGAGAGACAGGATTCGACCCACTTAGAAAAACTTCAACAGATTTACACTTTTGACCACTCGGCTACTCTCTTCCTCAAACATAACTATAAAAATAACATCTTTATATTATAAAATAAGTTTTGACAAAATTATAAGATAAAACATGAAATTTCTCATTAAAATTTATTTGTTTATTAAATAATTTTTTTTTTCAAAACCGAACAGATATACTGGAAATAAGGTAAAGAGCGACAAGTAAACACGTGACAAGAAGATCAATTAGATAAACACATGTCTGAATATATTCTTTAATATATATATATATATATATTTAAATTTAATAAAGCGTCAAAATTTTGTAACGATTCTCTTCTTTATTTATACAGTAATTTAATAAATTTTAACTATCTAAAGAGTATATTAAAAAATATATCACTAACACTTATTATTTTAAATATATGTACTTATAATATTTGTTAAAAAATATATCCAACCGTCGACCCGCCTACCCGGACCAGGTATCTACTTCAAAAAGACAAACCGCTGCAGAACGGCGCCGCTTCCATTTTCTTGCGGTGCTTTCGTCTTCTTCGTCGACGCCAAGCGGTATAAACAAAAAATAAATAGTAAACAACAATAGCAAGTAGCAACAGACCATAGCTGAAAAACAAGAAAATAAACAGATCCATTAACAAGAACAAATAAAAATGGAATCTTGTGAATGTTGAGGTTCGCGGAGGGACAATGTGCTGCGTCGCGAAGGGGGAGGGTGGTGCGCCACGAGGAGGTGGAGGGTAAGGTGTTGCACCGGGCGAAGGTGGAGGGGTGTGGGGGTGGAGGAGCGTTGCGTAGATTTTTGTTTTGGGGAGGGGGGGCTGACACAAATCTCACACTTTTTGGAGGGGAGGAGTTGTTGTGACTGTGAGCATTTGATATGGGGAGAGGTGGGTGCGTCTACCGAGGATTTTGGGGACTTGGGCTGCTGTTTTATTTTAAACAGTCATGTAAATATTTTTTAAATAGTTTTTTTATTTTTTTTTTAAGAAAGTGTTGAATTTTAAATTAAGTGATTACATTTTTATACTATGTCAATTGTGAATAAATGTTATATTTAAGAATTAAATTTTTTTTAGACATATAAAATGTGTTTTCAAAATACTCATAAATTATTAATAATGTTAATATAGATAAAATTAAATTGAGTTTAAATATGTGTATGATATAGAGATCAAATCATAATGTTACTATACTTTATCTTGGCTAAAAATTGATTATTGGATGAGAATTAATATTTTATAATTTTCTATTGATGATTTTATTTCTTAAATTTAAACTTATTTAGTTTATGTTATAAAAACTTTAATTTTTTTGTTGTAGACATGGTCATGCGGGTCAATAAGTGACCCACTGGTTCGACCACTGACCCATTGACCCAGTACCTTGACCGGGTCAGTCACCGATTCGGTTTTTAAAACTATGGTTGTCATCATCTCTCTGAAATAGAAAGGTGCCCACACACTTTCTCTCTCCCTTATTCGAGAATAACATGGAAGATTTGTCATTCGTAGCCGATTGAGGAGACTAAGAGAGGACTCACTAAAGATAAATGAGGATATTGCATTCACACTTCAAGAAATAATTCTCTCCTTTTGATTAGAAAGACGAGGCTGGTCTTATAACATTCAAACGTACTAGGTCTAATACGCTTCTGCAGATTCTATAGAATTCTTCAATTGGTATCAGAGCCTAGGTTTTGATGTTGATCTACTCTTTTATGTGATATGGCACATAGAGTTCTATGTTTATGTTGATTACACATATGCTATGTTTTTTTTTATAATTTTTTCATAAGGTGTATGGGTTTTATAAAATATGTTCTTTAATCCATGGTAGAACATTTGAATGTATTTCTTTTGGATATGTAACAAGGAGGGTGGTCTCTTATGATCAGATTTTCTCCTTGATTTTTTCTTTTGTTTAGCAACTTTATTGTTGTAAGAGAGAAAAGTTCAATTTTTGTATCCAAAAGATGTATATTCATCACTGTTTGAGTCTATTTGTGATTATCCAAAGCTTTTATGGAAAATCTGAGGCCATAACGTGAAAGAGGACAAAAAAACGATGGGAACTAGAACTGGAGCCTCCGCCAGATGTGTCGCAATTGCCTTCACGCGCCACCATAAGTGGTTGCGAGTGGTACTCATGCTCTGGTATAAATGCGGCGCGTGAGAGCGGGTCCGTCGTCCTTTTATGGTGGTTGAAATGGCCGTGTGCTCCTTTGTCCATGGCGATTCTATCCATATGGTTGGCTAGGTGATCGGAGGTCCATGGCAGATTGACTCAAAAAACAACAAAGGGAAAAGAAGAATTTTTTTTTAGGAAACCATGGATTAAAGTATTATAATTACCATTTTTATGAATAGATGAATTATATGTGATAACATGCCATATATAAAATATTTGTGACATTGGTGATTATTTGATCATGCATAAATTCTGTTATGTTAATGGTAATTTTGATTGATTTTGAATTCAAATTATTTGATTGATGATAATTATGAAAATAATGAGAGAATTTAGGAAATTAAGATTTATGACCGTTGTTTAATTAATGATCATTATTGATTTTGAATTTAAATTATTTTATTAATGGTTAATGCGTCTCAATGACTAGATTAATGATCATTATGACAGTAATGAGAGAATTCATGAAATTATGTTTAATTTTTTAAAGAAAAATAATTTTAAATTCAAATTAATGATCATTATGAATTTCAAATTCTAAATTAATGATTAAATTAATTATTTTAAAAATGATGGAGTTATCTTTTGCTCATATTCATTTGGTGACTAGGAAAGTGATTTTAAATAGAATGGTTATTTAATTAGTAATTGTTGCCGTAGCACGAAGAGACTCCCACTAAAATTACACACTTACCTGGCCAAATTGGTATGATTTAGATAAATCATTTTTTTTTAAATTCCTTGTAACAAAAATATTGAATGAGTAAAGGTTTTTAATTAAAATATTAATTTTTAAACCTGTGGGCTCCATTATGGATCCATTAATAAAATGGTCATGTGAAGCCCCATCGGATAAGGATGACTGGATTTTATTTGATTGGACCTCAACAAGTTCAAAATTTTAGTAAAGTACTGTACAATGCAATGTCGACAATGCTGGGATACTAAGGATATTTTTTTGAAACTAAACGATGGTTAATTACATTCAAATTTTGGTACAATTATTAACCCTTCCATCGAGGCTCTGGTAATGGAACCGAAGTCCCAAATAACAATTTTAGTTTTTTACAAGTTACCCAACGTAAGCCTTGTAGGGATAACTAAAGAATTGTAACAATGAACTAAAGTAGTTAAGGAATCTACTTGCAACTAGTATGTTTATTGTATGATTGTAAATTGTGTGCTTTATTTTTTCAGAAAATGTCGTCTTTTAATCCGTTAGCTACTATCTTGAGTCCAAAGCCTATGAATGGTACAAACTACAAACAATGGAAAACTAATTTGGATATTGTTATGCAATATGAGAAACTCAACTTTGTCCTGACTACCCCTAAGTCAGCACAGCCTGAAGAAAATGCTTATAAGGAAACAAAGAAGAAATTTTCTTATTAGGAAAAGGTGAATGTTGCAGTTTGCTGCTACATTTTGGCTAGTCTCGTTAATCACTTGCAGGAGCAAGTAAACATGCTTGAGAGTGGAGCAAAAATGCTCCGGACTCTTGATGGCATGTTTGCTACTCCTAGCAGTTCAGCTAGGTAGAATGTGCTGATTGCGGTCACAAAAACCGTGATGAATAGTGGAAGTGTGCAAGATCATTGTTTAACAATGATAGCAAACTTTAAACGAGCTGATGACCATGGGATTAAGTTTGATCAGGAGGTAAAGGTTGACCTCCTCCTGCAGTCACTACCTTATTACTTCAAACATTTCAGAATCAATTATAATATGAACAAATTGAAACTGGATCATACTCAGCTAATGCATGAGCTTGAGAGTGCTGAACATTCTCTGGTCAAGTATGGAAGTGCATTTTTTGCTGAAGGTTCTGTTAAACCCAAAGTTTTAAAACTTGGACATACCTGGCCGATCTGACAACTTGAACTGCAACTCGGTGGTTGGATCAGGTCGAGTCATAAGTTTGATCGCCTACACTTTTGACCCGGAGCGACCCGGTCATGTTCGTGGTCCAATCGGTGACCCGTTGACCCAGACTGGGTCACTTATCTTTTTTTTTTTCATTTTAGCTTTTTTTTTTCATTTGTTTTACTTTAGCTTTTTTTTTTCATTTTGTTTATTTTAGTTTTTTTTGTGATTTTGAGTTAAATTGATCTTTTTATTCATTGTTGAATATTTTTTGTGGCCACAATTACATTTTTTGTTGAGTTAAATTGATTTAGAAGTGACTGCTATTGTGGTTGAGTTGCAAGTGAAATTGTGATCCCGAATCATTTTTAAAAACTGTGATTTGAAACTTTGGATTTACTTTTATATTTTATAATCTACATTGATGTGATATGGTTATGTTTCATTTCAGTGTGAATATTGATATATACTTTCATCAATGCCTTTGATGTTAAATGTTAGAGATAATAGGCATTTTTTAACTTGTGTTCTTTTATATTTTATTTGTGTTTTTAAGACTTTTGAACTTCAATGTACCAGAAGAAAAATTTTAAGATATGTATAAAATTTTTAATTTTTTTTATTACAGACTGGGTCATGCGGGTCAATTAGTGACTCACCGGTTCGACCATTAACCAAGTGACCCAATACCATGACTGGGTCAATCATCGGGTCGGTTTTTAAAACTACTTAAACCTAAGGGGAAACCCAAGGGAGGTAACAAGAACAAGATGAAGAAGTCATATATTCTAGTTGCTAAACAAATTGCAAAGAACCAGCTAACTCGCAAGTGCTTCAAGTGTGGTTAAAAGGGGCATTAGAAGAAGAATTGCCCACGTGTGAACCAAACAGGTATGGGTAATTTACTTATGATTGAGGCTTGCTTAGTGGAGAATTACAATGATAAATTGATCATTGTTTCAGGAGTCACTAACCATGTTTGTTACTCTTTACAGTGGTTCAAACATAGCTTGCTTATCGGTTAAGGAAAAAGAGTTTTGAGACTTGGAAATGGGGAACTTGTCTTCGCACTAGCAGTAGGATAAGTTATTTTGTCATTTGGTAATTGTAGAACTTTGGTTTTGGATGACTATTTATTTGTTCCATATTTTAAAAGGAATTTAATTTCTATTAGTTGTTTGATTAAATATGGTTTGAGAGTTTAGTTTAATTACTCGGTTTCTATAAAGAGTACATCTTCTTTTATATGTTCTGGTACTTTATTTAATGGTCTTTATTTCCTTAGTCCTTGTAACACCCTCGTATGTATTCGGTGTATTAACAATTACTTAATCAGATTAACGCAATAATTAATTTAAGATCAATTAATTACAACCAACGGAAACGTAAACATGACGTCATCGTCATTTCCTTTCGAAACCATATTCCTGATTCATTATGTATGGTAGTATCCGCAATTACATATACGAATGTCAATACACCATAGCGAGCCTCTACGATCTAGATAACATACAGAACGACAGGTAAAGACAAAAATATCCATACAGATATATCAGGAGAATCATAAGCCACATGTATCTATATATACTTCATCAAAACAATGACTATGACTAAACAAAAGAATACACATACAGTGCCATGATCTCTCAGATCATATCCTCACAAAAGGGTACAAAATATGCAGTAACTATACATCACAATCCATACAGGATCCAAAATATATGTGCACGAACATCTTCCCTCATAGGGGTACCAAATACATCATAAACATAAAATAGTGAGCCACAATGCTTCCACAATACTGTCCAAACAACTATACAATGACTATCCCTATTGGGGTCCCTGGGACCCATCATCTCTACTAAATGCATCACCTGCAAAATAAGATCCCCAACAGGGGTGAGATACAATCGCAGTAAGCTCAGGTTTCTTGGAGGCTTCTCCTCTCCCTGGCTCACTTCCATGATAACATAACATCAAAGGCATCACAACACCAGGCCTCCTGGCCCTCACAACAACACATAGACATTCTCTAGCTCTAATGTGTATCTGCGGTACTACGCCCGCCAAAGATGCATCATCATCAGCATTGGGACTCTCAATCCCCAGTGTGAGGCCGAAACTCACACCCGTGCCATTCCATTGGGAGCTACCCCTTTACACATGGATGCACGTATATGGCACCTCTGAGAATAGGCTTCAACCGCGACGGGACCACCTATCTCTGGTATTAAGGGATCATACACCCTTTACATGAGCAAACCAACTAGGAGTTGCGCTCTACTCCTAGGGAGGTCCATATCTATCTAACTGGCCAAAAGATCTATCCGAAAGGCAACCATACACAAGGCACAGAAACAAGCATACATATTATCATGAGGAAAGCTGTAACATCCAATTCAATGCATATGAATCATGTATGCAACCATCACTCCCACGAAGTATGGTGGAACTAAAGCAATGGGAAACACTCCCAAGAACAAAGAACTTACTTGACAAAGCAGTGCTCAGTTGTTTAATCCCTGAACTGTGGTCTCCACCATTGACACCTTCGGTGTCACACCCTATACAAAGGCACACAAGTAATCAACAACGGTTCTTGACCGTTAGAATGAAAAGAAACGCTATTCTCTTTCATTATAACCCCTTATTACACTATTTTTCAAGTTATAAGGACTAGTTACTCAACTGGTGACTTACAGACCCCCAACAGGATCTATCTCGACCTAACCAAGGCACTAGAGTCTCCCTAAGACTCTGCATAAGTCAATTCAAAGAGTTCAATACTCTATCCAAGCCAAATCTCAATGATTATCAATATAGCTAAAACGGTTACTTCAACGCATTTTCACCATTTATAAAGCCTCCTTAGCACATATTGTAAAAGCACCTAGGACCATACATATCCTAATATCATCAATCTAAGCAACATTCTTCAGAGGAAAATTTCAAAGTCCATAAAAATTATATTTCAAGGCTAAACATTCATCACAACAACCTCCTAAGCATACTTTTCTAAAAGACCCAAGCCTAATTTCAGCTCTAACTCAAAAGGGTCACTATTCATCTCAAGAACAAAATCTTAAATAATCAGTAAAACTTGAGTTTCTTACCTCTAAATCGACAAGGAAGGCTAGAAGACAACTTCTCCAAGCTTGAATGTCTTTAAAACACCTTTTTTCCCCTCCAAAATCAAACTTTGGGAAGTTCCCTAGAAAATGCGATCTCTGCGTTTGATGGTTTTTAGGGAAAACTGATGTGAGAATCTACCTCATTGAGTAGTTCCCTTCAACTTTCATGTTGGAAGTGAAGTGTTTTGGTCATTGGTTGAGTGGTTCTAGAGTTTCCCAAGCTCAACAATGGTGGAAATGGCACAAGGAAGAGGAAAGTGAAGCCTTTTGTCAACAAATGAGAGAGAAATGGTCATTTTAAGTGACCAGCCAGCGTTCCCGTGCTAATGGCACCATTTTGGCGCTATTGGTGCTAGATTCCAGAGAAAAAAGGTCTTCTGGTGCACTTTAGCGCTAACGGCGTCAACTCTGGCGCTACTGGCGCCATTTTTTTTTTTAAAACCTTGGTTATTATAGTCCTATACTCCATGAAGTTAATCATGTTGAATTAGGAGACGAAAAACATGTTCATCTATCTAAGAAAAGAAAGGTTTCAAATGAAACTTATCTTTGGCATTTGCGATTAGGTCATATTAACTCTAATAGGTTACAAGGTTTAGTCAAGAGTGGGATTTTAAGGTCCCTGGTTTTTAATCGATACCAGTATGTGAATCACGCTTAGAGGGTAAAATGACAAAGCAACCTTTCAAGGCCAAAGGAAATCGTGCCACACTTTAGCTGTAATTGGTACCTACTAATGTATGTGAACCAATAAATGTTTAGGCCATAGGCGGGTATGGGTACTTCATCACATTCACTGATGATTACTTATGATTTGGACACATATACTTGATGCGTCATAAGTCTGAGCTTTTGGAAAATTCCAAGAGTTTAAGGTTGAGGCAAAAAAGCATCTTGGTGTTCTAATCAAGACTCTTAGGTCTGACCGAGGAGGTGAATACCTATTTGGAGAGTTCAGGTCTTACCTGACTAAGGAGGGGATAGTTTCACAACTATCTTCTATAGGGACACCCCAATAGAATGAAGTTGTTGAAAGGAGAAACATGACCCTTTTAGAAATGGTAAGGTCCATGCTCAGTTATTCGTCTCTATTTGAATCGTTCTGGGGATATGCCTTAGAAACTGCCATATACTTATTAAATTTAGTTCCATCTAAATTTGTTTCATAGACACCCACAGAACTATAGAATGGGCGCATACCCAGTTTGAACCATATTCAGATTTGGGGTGCTTAGACACATGTCTTACAACAGAAGCCAAATAAAGTGGACTCATGTATAGAAGTGTGCATGTTTGTAGGCTATCATAAAGGAACTAAGGGGTTGGATGTTTTATAGTCCAAAAGGCCAGAAGGTCTTTGTGAGCACTCACGTGACTTTCCTAGAGGAGGACTATATGGCAAATTAAAAACCAAAGAGTTTGATTGTTCTTGATGAGCTAGTCTCAGGTCAAGTTTTATCTCAACCTTAGGTGGTTCCATCTTATGTTCCTACGGTTGTTCAAATAGAGGAAAATATACCTAAAGGTGAACATACACAAGAACTAGATATAGAACCAGAAGTTCAACATAATGATCTATAAGTGAAACTTGTAAAAATGCAAGTACCACTTGTTGACAAACAAAATCAAGAATTGGTTAATCCACATAATGAGGATCTTCAAGAAATTATTGATCCACCTAGCATGGATCCTCATGTAGATGCACAACAAAAAGTTAGGTAAAGTTGTAGTGGGAGAATGATTTGTAAACCCGCAAGACATCTCTTGTTGGGAGAATCATAGCAGGCTGTCACCATTCAAAGAGATGATGATCCCACTAGTTACAACAATGCACTTGAAGATGTTGATGCTCAGGAATGGCTTGGAGCTATGAAATGTGAGATGTAATCTATGCATTCTAACTCAGTTTAGCTCTTGTAAAAGCACCTAAAGGGATAAACTCATTAGGTGTAAATGGATTTACAAGAGAAAGAGAGGATCCTACGGAAAGGTTGAAACCTTCAAAGCTAGATTGGTGACAAAAGGGTACACCCAAATAGAAGGTGTAAACTATGAAGAAACCTTTTCGCCAGTAGCCATGCTTAAGTCTATCTAGATTCTCTTAGCTATTGAAGCAAGTCTCAATTATGAGATTTGACTAATGGATGTCAAGATTGCTTTTCTAAATGGAAATTTAGAAGACGACATCTATATGCAGCAACCAAAAGGGTTCATAGTCGAAAGGCAGGAACACATGGTGTGAAGTTACAAAGGTCTATCTTTGGACTTAAGCAAGCATTCGGGTCATGGAACATTAGGTTTGATCAAGCTGTTAAGTCTTATGATTTTGAGAAAAGTCCTGATGAGCCATATGTATACAAATGAATCCAAGGGGAAGGAATATCTTTTCTGGTGCTTTATGTAGATGATTGATTAAGTGTTTTTAGTTTAATATTTTTCTATTCTTCTTAGCTTATTTGAATTCTCTTAGACTTTTATTTCCTCACTCTAACTCAGTTTTTGTCTTAGGCAAACAAGTGGGCTTAATTGATAATTGTTGCTTATTTTCAAATTTTTTGCTTACTTGACCTATCTTTCTTGTGCAGGACCTAAAAAGCTCTAAAAAAATCCAAATGGCGCAAATGAGTAGTCCTAGAAAGATAAGGAAAATATCTACAATTTTGTCAGAGATAAGTTGAGGCCAATTCTGTCATTTTGAGGGTCATTTTAGGCTTGGAAGTCAGAACCCCTGCACTCGAGTTTTGGGCTGCAAATTGGTGTAATTAGTAATTAGTTAGATTAGATGGGCTTAATCATGACCCATACTTTCCTACTATATTTTAGTGTAATTAGTTAGTGAAGAGACACACTTTATTTTTTTTAGCACAAACAAAATTTGTTGTTTCTTTTAGAAGTTTTCAGAATTAAAACCTTTTCTCTCATTTTCTCTCAACTGTTCTTCATTGTTCTTTATTTTTATTTTCCCTTTCATCTCTGTTCTTTTATTTTTATCATACAAATTTCATGGCTCTTACATTGATGATGATCATGGAAGGCTAAATAATCAATCAATCTATGGATCCAGTCCAAGCAAGGAGAATTTGAGTTCTGATTTGGTATTCTAATTTCTATGTGAATGTTCATCTTCTTCTTCAATCCTCTTTTTTATTTTCATGATTATGAATATGTTTAGGATTGAAAACGAATTAGGTTATAGATTTATTTCCTAATTTTGAATTTTAATCATAGATTGTTTGGATGATATTTCAATCCGATTTGTGATTTCAATTGATTTAGGAGTTAATTCGATTGAACTGCTTCTAATGATATTGAATGAACCTTCATAATATGATCATTATATGAGAACTATGATAATTTGTATTGCTTGGTTTGGTGAATTGAATTGATATTCTTGAATCTGTTTTACAACATATTTTATCAATTCTGTTAGTTTTTGCATTTTTCTTCAATTCTTGTTTGTGTTTATGCAATTTTTAATTCATTGCCTACAAACGGTTCGATTAAAATCCCCCTAGTGTTTATTAGTGAATTGAAGTTAGAACCAAATTGATCGTGTCTCTGAGTCGACCTAGATTAATCATGTGCTACAGAATTAGCGTAGTTTAATTGTTTTGTAGCGATTCGACAATCGTTATCAATGATATACTCCTTATTGGAAATGACACAGAGGTATTGTTAGGCATAAAGACCTGGTTGAACAAGCATTTTGATATGAAGGACCTGGGAGAGGCAAATTATATTCTTGGTATTAAACTTTTACGAGACCATAAGAATATGTTATTGGCATTGTCCCAGTCCTCCTACATTGACAAGGTCCTTTCCAGGTTCAGCATGGAGAATTCTAAGAAGGGAATTTTACCCTTCAGGCATGGGATTCATCTCGCTAAGGAACATTCTCCTAAGACTCCTGAGCAGAGAGAACGCGTGAGTAGGATATTTTATGCTTCAGTTGTAGGTAGTTTAATGTATGCTATGTTGTGCACCAGGCCAAACATCTACCATGCAGTGGAAGTTGTTAGTCGGTACCAATCAAATCCTGGAGAGGAACATTGGATACCAGTAAAGAATATACTCAAGTACCTTCGGAGAATGAGAGATTATATGTTGGTCTATTCTAATGGGAGTCTTGAAACCATTGGTTACATAGAATCAAATTTCCAAGGAGATATTGACTCGAGAAAATCCACTTCAGGCTATGTGTTCACTCTTAATGGCGGGACCATCTGTTGGAGGAGTATCAAATAGTCATGTTTGACTAACTCTACCATAGAGGCTGAGTATGTAGCTGCATCTGAAGCTGCAAAAGAAGCCGTATGGTTGAAGAAGTTCCTTATGGATCTTTAAGTGATACCAGTTGTGGGTCGCCCTATCACTCTTTACTGTGACAACAGTGGATCAGTAGCACAACCCAAGGAACCACAGTTTCACAAAAGACAGAAACACATAGAAAGGAAGTATCACTTGATTTGAGACATCATTGAAAGAGGAGACACAATGGTAACCAAGATAGCATCAGAAGAAAACCTTGCTGATCCTTTTACCAAGAGTTTGCCTGAATGTGTGTTCAAGAGGCATGTTACATCTATGGGTCTTAAGAAGATTCTGGACTTGTTATAGCTTTAAAAGATTGAATTTCCACTTTGTTTATTTTGTGCTCTTTGAGCAAGACATTATGACATTGTAATTTTTTGAAATTTATAAATGAGGTATTATTCATTTTATGGTAAGACACAAAATTTACAAACACCAAGGTACGGATCAATTGTAGAGTATATGATCATATGGATACATTCATGGAGGACATGGTCATAGGTTCTAACAATTGATGAATGGGTTCATAACTGTTAAATAGAGTTGGGCGCTTTATTTAGGCTGCATTATTTTATGAAATGATCTTGTCCGAACCATTGTAAAATTGGTGTGAATTAATGTTTGCATTGAAAGGGTCAGGGAGATATAGGGGTGTTCGCGGGTCTGTTCAAATCGGTTTTGGCCAAATTTAGGACCCAACCCAATCAAATTTGATTGGTTCAGTTTTCAGAAGAAAAAAGAAATTGAAACTCAACCCGTTCATGAACAATTCGGTTCGGATCATTGGGTTACCCATTTATTTTTTTAGAACTACTATTTTATATCACGATTCTTTCAAATATCTCATACAATTAGCACAATATTATCAAATGTATGAAAGTAGTAAAATTGATTGTGTCCTTGCCCATGTTGTGGTGGAGTTTCATGTCCTTGTGGTTGTGAAAAAACTTTTGTCCCTTACTGTGATGGACTTTGAGTATGACATGGAGAGGGAGTGCTAATTGGTGGAATTGTTGTGATGTACCTTTAAATCCTGATTGAGAGTTGAAGAATTAAACTTGTCAAACGCTTTAATATGATCTCACAATAATTCTCTCAATAATGCAAACATAAACTCTCTAATACTCTAATATTATTTGGAATGGAATGCATACATGAACACCAAAATATGTTTCTATTTATACTAATTTAAAGAAATGATTTTAACCAATTTTTGAATGCAATCCTAAATATATTCTATCATATTATCCAATGCAATCTTAAAGATATTCTATTATATTATGCAATGCAATCCTAATTTTTAATATATATATATATAATAAATTTATATTATTATTACGGGTTCACAGATCGGGTCATCGGATCAACGGATCTGTAAATCTAAACACGTGACCCAACCCATACATGAACGGTTTTGATTGTTGATTCAAGTGAAGCCAGGCATCAATGAGCAAAGATCAAAGGCTCAAGTGTTTTGTGCTTTCAACATGCTCAAGGACAAAGTACCAAGAAAAGCTTGAAGATCAATTTGATTAATGTAAAAGGAAGTTTATGATCTGATAATCCAATTGAGCATATCATGCATGAATCATTCATCTAGGATTGTTAGATTAAAATGATTAAATAAAGGCAGTTTATAAGTAAGGTTTTCAACTAGCAAAGTTTTTGGAAAAATGAATCCTTACTGAATTAATCGATTACAAGCTAATGACATCGATTATTTTGTTCTTCGTGCCTTTAAAAAACAAATCATGATCATTGTAATCGATTACATATCAGATTAATTGATTACTTAGCCTTTTTATGAGAGATAGAACTCTCTGACTTAATCGATTACAGAAATTGGTAATCGATTACATGTATGCTTAGGAAAACAAAGCCCACTGACTTAATCGATTACACATCGTGATAATCGATTACAAAGTGCATTTAGAAAATCATGCCTGACTGGTTTAATCAATTACTTCACGGAATAATCGATTATATTGTTCATAGCTCAAACCCAGAACTTATTAGGAGAATTTTAATCGATTACAATCTTGGTTTAATCGATTACATATGCGAAATAATCGATTACTGGAGCGTGTTTAATCGATTATTTTCAGTTAGAAAACTGTTATAAATAGAACCCACTATTCTGAGGGTTGTAACTTTTGAGATTTCGAATTCTGGGCAATCACAAATCATCTTGACCTTTCATTAGTGAATTTTCTGAGTTACTAAACATTCTTAGGCTTCATAAATTCATATGATTGTTTGATTCAATAGAGTGAAGCATCATTGTTCATCAAAGCATAAGGAAAGGAATGCATTGAGTTAGTAATCTGTCAATCAACCTGTTGAATCATTCATGTGCATGAATTCTTGGATTATCAGGTGATATCTTTCCTTATTCTTTGAAGGTGTAAAACTGTTATTTGAATTTCTGTAAAGATTAGTCTATTGTAAATGGGTTTCTTGCAAGG